>JAZGTK010004367.1:0-10809 GCA_036877625.1 Ambastaia sidthimunki | reverse complement strand
TATAGATGTTTCACGTCCTGTGAATTAAAAATATTTTAACATTAAGAAACCACGTTCATGTGTGATTGACGGCAAAGGGGTCAACGAAGGTGTTGCTGCGCATGCGCGTAACCACGCCACGCTTGAGGTCTGTTTACGTTTCTGTCTTTACTGCATATTGACAAATTGATCAGTAAAACTCATAATCATTTTAATAAATTAAGTATCGTTATAACTACATCACGTATCCGTCAGCATTTGAAGCAATGCAAAAATCAAAGCAAAGACTATACGATGGTTAAGATGGTTTCTTAAGTTTATATGTGTGCATATATAAATGAAAGTTTTGACTATATTAAACTGCACGATTACGGCTTTACATGGTTAGTTGTCCGTGTTTTTAGCTGGTTTTGGTGTAATTTAGTGATGTTTTCCTACGACTGGTTGCGCGCAACACCTGCTCGAGAGCACGAGCACCGTTATACATGTAACGTTAATATAACGCTTCGCAAAGCATTGCAATTTTGAGTTTACTACTACATGTAATCTACAGTGTCATTAAATAACATTTAAGGTTTACGTGTCTGTTTGTGGTCTTTAAATTGTAGCTTTTGTGTCTTTTGCCATTTAAGTCAAACTACCAATATCTGATTTCGGATGTTTTTTCAGCCTGTATTAAAAGAATTAAACTCGACATTAGTTACAAACTTGTTTTAGGAGTCCAAGTCTGTTCACTTTAACACATATTGTTATGGGGTCATATTGTTATGTGCTGTGCATTGTTTACTATACAGCTTACCAATGTGACTCTATTTAAAGCAATAGTAGGTTATATAAAACTGCATATTATATACAATCTATATTTCAAGCATGGTTGTCTTCGGTAAGATTAGTCCCTTGTGTACATTAGATGTGTGTGTTGTACAGACTGCATTGTAGATACAGTAAGACAGGCAGGATAATGTGTTATTCTGAATGTAGTTTGAACATGAGACAGCTTGAAGCACAATACATCAGAGTCCTGCATCCACATCTTTCATTAATATGACTCTCTTTAACAGACCAGCCTTGACTGAAGCTCAGCCGTGATTGTTGTTTTAAGTGAGCTCTGCATATCATTCTCTATGCTTGTTATATGTAGTAGAACAGAGGTAAACTTCTAGTTTAGGACCCAGATTTTCCCAGCGTTGCTTAAGAATAAGGAGCTGTGGTGGAGTCTGTGCATGCTGATATCTGCCTAATTTAACTTCTAGCTTCTATCCAGTGATTCATTTGTGCCAAAATACTGAAGCGTCTGACGGACACACAGCTTTTGAGAAAGTGGGAAGCATGTTTTTTTCCCCTTTCTGCTTGTTTATTTTGCTATTCTATATATGCACGATTAACAGATTAGTTGCATTTCAGTATTTGCACTTACTATTGTGTTTTATCCTGCTGTCCGGGACTGTTTAAGAATAGACCTGTGACATATTTGGGTCACAACCCACCAGCAGTGAAGCACTGGTTGTAGTTTTCAGTACACCATGTTCTCTGCTTTCTGGGTGTTATAATACATGAAAAATTAGCCAGAGGTGGTTACAGCAACAAAGCTAGTTTGTTGTGGTTTAATCGTGCTTTTCAGAGGGAGATAACCCCGTTTGAATTCTACTTGAGGTGGAAAACTTGAGGTATTTCTTTTATTCTTATCTTCCTCTGTTTTGCCTAAATCGCTCGTGTCTTATTGCCCTTAGTGTATTCACTTCTGAGAAAAGGAGTTTGTGTGTTGCATATCTTCACTTCCTGTGCTCAATTTGTCCTCCTGTGGTCAATAGGACTGGCATCCCTGGAAGACAGGATTAAGAATGACCCCTAGTAATGGATTCTTCCCTCTCTTAATCAATAGCCTGTCCCTCTTCTTCAGCTAAAGTGTGGCTTTACTTAAAGCCTGTCTAAGCCTCTTTATTTAGAATGTGGTCCAGAATTGCTTATAGCAATATTATTGCCATTTTAAAGCATATATAGACATAAGCCTGGCCTGCAGGTATAACATATATTTGCAACATACTGTAAAGCAAAATTGTTATTAATGTTAATGGTGTAGACAGACACAGAGAGAGAGAGAGAGAGAGAGATGTACATGCATGCATAGATAATAAAACATCTTTGATGATACGTTGTTATCTTTGCAATACCTCTGGGCAGCTATTTCAGTCATACAATGTGCAAAAGCTGTTGACAACACTATGTACAGTGATATTGTGTAACAGTTGACGATTGGCTGTTTCTTACTAGAAGGCGGGACTTCCTTCACTATAGTGGCAAAGCTAGTGTCCTTTTGCTAGAGTGTTGCAGGTTCCCTCATTCATAGTAATAGAACTGTGGCATCTTGTTAATTCTATAATCTTTGATACAAATAGATTTTTAAAACAAATTGATATTAAACATTGGATATGAATTTAACCAAGTCAAACACTGGATATAAAAACTATGTTATATGTAAAAGGTAACGGTTGCATTGTGGAATGGTAATCCAGTCCAGTATCTTGAATTATATTGATTATATTATTAACTTTCTCAGCTTGCGTACTGTTGCTGTGGACCTCAGTCTTCAGGAATACTCTATGTTTGACATGAGCAGAGCATTAGTGAGTACTATATTTTACCCAAGGAGATGAAGAGAGGGATATTTATTGTCAAAGTTGGCGAGAAACTCACCACAAATGAGGCTTTCTGGGACTAAAGGCTGTCAATAACAGTAGAGCTGACAGGATCATGTCTGCGGAGCACGACCCAATTACAGTTCACAACTAAGATCAGAATGGACAGCGCTTGAGGCTTTTCTTTCATCCTTTTTTTTAATAAGATTCAGTCAGGTTATACTGTCCTCCCCTTGAATTCTCGGAGTTTGATAGCAATGGACACCAGTCTGCGGTATGAAAGGTTTGCAGCTGGTTTGCTTGCCTCTGAGGACCTCAGGAAGGTCATCAAAGCCATCAGCAGACAGAAAATCCACCTCTATGTTTTCATACGCCACAAGTACCTTTCTCCAATCGATACTCAGACCTTTTCTTGGCCCATTGATCTGAAAAGCTGTTTTTCTAATCCTGAGATTTCATTTTCTCTGTCTCTCTGTTTTTTTTATCTGGATGTCTGAACTCTTCAACCAGATAGACCTGAGGACCACCGGAATGCCCTGAATCTTTTATTTTCTCCTCAAGTTTAATTCCCAAAACTTCTCAAGTCTCAAAGTCATTTCAGCGGTTGATTGTAAAGTCAGCTTGTCCTTGTGCATTATTCATCAACTTAATAATTTACACACTATAAAATCAACAGTTAAACATTCATTATACAGAATATATCTTTTTTTCTAACTTTATCCGTTTCTTCAGTAGCCCTGTTTTGATTTTTAACCTTTTGTTTACCTGGTTTTGTTCTGTGCAATACAACGAGAGCCACAAACAGAACACACTGTATTATTGATTTTTGTTGCTGTTTTACTAAAAAAAATCATTAGCTTTCAAATGCACAAACTGTCGAAACTGACAATTATTTTAAATTTGTCTTAAATGTTAAACCTCGTGATCTGGTCATGGCTGTAAGTACAGTCTGACTCAGAGAAGGCACCACACAGGTTTTGAGATTTGATGAGAAAAACGGGAGGTTCCAGCTGTCCCTGTGGTTTCTTGGACTCTTCACAGAGTGCAGAAACATACATCAATAAGCAGTTAAATTGTTGTGCGCCTGCTCCAGATTTTATGGTTCACGGCTGCTGAAAGCCACAGCTGATCCAGAAATGATTACTTTAGATACCAGCCTCACTCGCTTCACTTGTTCATCACTGGTAACCATTCATGCTATACTTAATGGTCTTGTTCACCTTCAACCAAAACAGATCCACACAGAACGGATGCTGGTGCCCAAACAACAAGCTTTAGACTGACACTTGAGTTCTGCAGAAAGAAAGATGCTTTTAATTCAAGTTTATAACAACTATGCAAGAGGCTAAAACTTCTATGAAGTAAATAAACCTGTATTCAACATTAAAATGTCTCTTGACTCCATCCCCCCCTTTCCAGGGTTAAATGAGGTCAGAATCAAAGACCTGTATGTTGAAGAAGAGGCCCCTCTGTTGAGTCAGATTATGCTCTGAACCTCACTCACTCATGACCAACTGTGTGCTGTGTTTGAAAACACTGGACGTAATTGTGCCCTGGAGTCACCGTGTGAGCCCGGGGGGTCTTCTGATGACTTCCAGCAGGCCAGGTCAGGCTTAGAGACGGCTGGTTAACCTGCTGACCGTGGCATGTTCTATAAAGGTCGGAAAAATGTGCTGGAATTTTCAGCAGCCTTCAGAATTATCATGGTTGGCAACCACATGATCAGAACCGTGGCGAAATCTGTCAAGATGATATTCGCTAATTAGTTTCCCTGTTGTGCGGCGAGCTAGCGTGTTGAACAGCATGTAATATTTGTTTACATGAAAACATACAGTATATCATCCCCCCAGTTTCTTCATCATTTGTACATCTAACCTCAGTCTCTTTGTTAGCAGCTAACAATTTTGGGTTGTAAGAACATTTCCCTAATGTTTCCATTAAGTAACAAAAGCATTAGAAATGGTATTTAGAAACGTTGAACAATTCTTCTTGGTTGTAAGAGCATTATTCGAACATTGTTTTATTCTGTTGTGTTTATAAAATGTTCCACTAATTACTCGAGAATAACATTTCTGATTTGTGATGGATAATGTTAAAAACTTTCTATTAACGATATTGCAAGAATGTTTTTGATAACTTTAAGGGAACTTTTAGAGAATGTTAGCCAACGTTCTGAGAACATTCCCTGTTAGTTGGGTCCTACGTGTCTGGTTCATTGTCACGCTAAAGAAGCACATGATTGGTCCTCACCTTTGTTACTGGGGTAACACACAGAGGAAATGATGTGTGCATTAATCAACAGGGAGATTTGATGGCAAGAATGATGGAGTGGTAGCATGAGAGAGAGATGAAAGGTGAAGATGAGACCCTCGTCTGGCCCCAGATCTGATTAACATCCACTGATGTGTGAGAGATTCACTCTCTCTCTCTCGTGAGGAAGTGTGTCCTAATGGGCTTCACTTGCCTTGTTCCTTATCTCTGCCAGCACCATTTCTGCAGTTATTGCTGTTTATCAGAGTAACGCAATTATCTTCTCAAGAAGTCCTCAATGGTCTTTCTGAGTTGTTGGATAACATTTACGAGGCTTTGTTTTCTCTTTTATAAACATTCTTCAAGCTTTAGATCTTCTCTGATTTAGACTCACCAATGCAGTACTGAGCAGGAACGCGCAGAGCAACCTGATGATTATGAATGTCTGCACCAGTTTAAACACATATGCTAAATCAGACATTGCGTATGGGTGGACAAACTATAGCTTGATTTCTCTCTAATATCTGTAGGTGAAGATGACGAGTTTGTTTTTCCCCAGTCTAGACTAAGTGAAAGTACCTCTATAATGGTGTTAAAGGTGTCTGGGCGTTGATGGGTAGTAATGCATCAACTCGTTCACTCGGCATATGTGAACATCTCTCGGTGTCTAGCTGCGGGGTTGCCTTTCCAGTGTGTCTCCGAGGGGTTTGGTAACTACGTTACCCGCTGCCATCCATCACGGTGTTAGAAGAGAGTGTTGGTAGCCATTAGCTTTAGCATCTTTATCTCTCTCTGTCTAGCACTCTAGCTGTAATGCGTAGGTTTAATTTGTTTAGAGCGCACAGAGTATCCATTAAGGACTGGGCTTGTGTGCCTGGGTGTCTAAGTTTGTGGAAATGGTGACAAATCACCCATGGATTTCCTTTCAGTGTTGTGATAGCAGCGTACAGTACAGCAGTGAAGGAAGAAAGAGAGAAGTATTGTATATAAATACAAGTTAGTTTAACATACTCAGCGGTGAACCTAAAGTATACATAATCTACTACGTCTTTTGTACAGTGTGTGTGATGAAAATATTTAATAATTCAGTCACATTGTATCTGTGCAGCAAATATTTAAGTAAATTTTGAAAGGCCAGAATACTTATTTTTATACTGGTTATTCAAAAGAGTTGGTGTGTTGGGATGTAAAAAATGTGGAACTAAACTGTGTTTCTAGCTTTTAATTTGCTCACACGTCATTTGAATGACATGTGATGTTTTTATGGAACACATCTGGTGTGGAGATTCTCAACCAGACTAATATATACATCAGTACAGATTGCTGAGGGTACTTTCAGTTTCAATTTTAGTTTTCTTTTCACAATTTATGACTTAAAGTCATTGTAGCTGTCAACAGATAACATTACAATGAATCTCATTTTTTAAAAGTTAATGCCTTTAGAATGAGTGCCTTAAAAAAAACTCAAACATTTCTCCACAAACACCTTCAGAACTGTCACAAAAGACCAATCAGTGCAGGTCACTCATTAAAGGAAAAGGTGAGCAGAGATTTTATGAATTGGTTATTTTTAGTTAAAAAATGATTTTTTTGGTAATAATACTGTATGGAATGAGAAAAGGTTTCATATTCCCTGCAAGAGTGCTTTAGAAGAGTGCTAAATCTTGCTTATGTGTTATCCCCTAATCTGTTATGGATGGATTGGTTAACCTGTCATACACTAAACCACAATATAAACTTATAGTGAGAGTCAGTCTTTGGAGGCGGGTCTCTGGCAGGGTCAAGGCAATAGTATGTGAGATCGTTTTAAATGGACCTGATGATTAAAAACCAGTCACATGTTTCATAACTGCAATATAGTGATGATGAAAGCCAGACCTGATTGACAGCACTCCGTACCCCACTAACCATGCAGGAAATTACTGTGGTTTCCTACAAGACAACCCAATATGCTGCCAACAGTTAGTTTCAGATTCTGTTAGATAAATGAGAAGCAAATATCCTGTTTCTGCGTGTGTCGCCAGACAAAGGTAAGAAAACAAAAAGGAAAGACATCTGTGACTTTAGCATGACTCTGAAGTGTCCCGCAGCTACTCGTGTGCGTCTGTGGTTAAGGTTTTCTTTGAAAAAAAAGCAGTCGGCTTCCTTCCTGGGTGTCTTTCTTAGAGACAGTTCTGTGGCGTAGCGCTCAGAAACACTGTAGAGTACTTGGAAATTAAGCTTTGTTTTGAAAAAGGCCAACAGATTAGGTTTTACGAGGCTGAGGCCATCTTGATGATTTTTATCTTTGAATCTTCTTTATCTCACACAACCACAAAGCACAGCACAGACCTGACAACATCAGCAAGTGTAAACACACGCAGAGAAAAAGAGAGAGAGCGAGAGAGAGAGAGCACATAGAAGGAGTGACAACTAGGATGTCAGCTTAGCACTAGGTTTTTTTATTCTGTCTTTCCGTTTCTACTTGTTGGATGAGACTGAATGGCTGTCGGCTCTACAGTGTGGCAGGCGAAGTCCTGGGCTCGGATGGATTCCTTTTGGAGATGGAAGAAGAGAATGGGGGGAAGGGGTGTTTATGGGGTAGTTTGTAAGCTTTCATTGTTATCTTGGGCTTTCCCACACTCTCACTTTTGTGTGTGCAGTCTGTTGCAAACTTTGACATGATGAGTTACCTGCTGCATGCTGCATGCCATGCGGTTTAGTTGCATGGGAGTTACTGAAGTACCAAAGCATGATTCTCTTTTCCCGCTGCAGTTACAACGCCACCCCCGCCTCCCCGACCCCACGCTCATCTCTCAATTTCTTTCCTTCCGTTCATGAGCAGACTATCATTCTTCCTCCCTCCATTATGTTCCTCACGCTCTAAGTATCTGTCTTAGAAACTGAGGCACACGGCCCTGCGCTGTTCAACTTTCTCTTTCTTTGCCCATTAGCCTGGTCCAGCCCTCCCCTCATTGGCGGCTGATGATGTCCGGAGGGTCCCTGGATCAGTGCCCCCTCCTCCCAATGAAAAGCCTTTCTTTGCTTCTGAATGTGAGCACCAAACTGCTGGCCATTAAATTTGGTCCAGCACAAAAGAGACATTAACACACGAGTGAGTAGCTCTGTAAAGCCTGTGAAAGTGTTAGGTGGCTCCAGCATGGCCATGAGCCCTCCAGTATCACGGCTCCAGTGGCCTCAGTTGACACTGTTAGAGATTTAAAAACCCTAAACTGCTTTCCAGGCAGGTGTGACTTCAGGGTCTGAAGATTGTAGGGGAATAGACACACCAATGGTCAATTAATAGCAAGGTAGTTTATGTAATATACAGTCGACAATGTCATTACAGGTATTAAAATTTAGGGTTTTTTTCTTGCATACCTCGTCTTGTTTTTGAGGTCAACAGAAGGCTTTATTTTGTGGTTCTGTGTTTTCCCCCTTTTTAGTGAGTTTCTCATCACCCTCCCCCAATGGTGAACCTGCACAACGTTTCAAAAGAACAATTCTATAGTAGAGAGTTGGATATGGCCCTCAATCCAAGCCATAAAGCAAACTGACCTTTCAGGGTAAGGAGGGGAGAGAGACGGTGACCAGGGTTCAATCCTTTTAGAAAAGGGCTGAAAAAAGGTAGAGACTGAAGCATTTCCTTTGAGCTCTAACGTCACTTCAAAAGACAGAATGAGAGAAATGTATGAACAGCACTTGAATTAGTCAGAGAATAAAGGTTATGTGTGTTTTACACAGCACTTACTGCTAAATGAACACAGAGCTGTTTCTGTGTGAAGATTTAACAGTAGCTCACTGTCCTCCTCTAATGGCCATTTGTGTTATGAAACAGAGGAATATTACAGGCATATTTCACACAGTCTGACGGTTCTCTCAGAAGAGCAGAAGCTGACAGTGCATTTTACTGTAGCATTCAGAGACAGTCCACAGAGATCATGAGTTTCCCTCACACACACACACACACACACACAGTGAGACGGGGGTCTGTGGTAGCTGAAGAGTCTGAGAGCTTGTCATGTCGTTGATAGGGTTGCCATGACAGAACAGGGTTTTTGTTACTGGTTGAATGAAACCTTTTCTTATTTCACCCCATGGGGAAATTAGGTCATTGGCCTGCAGCCTGCATGGAGTGTAAATTGCTGTCTTAATTGGACACTTATAAAATCCCAGTTGGAGCACAAGAGCGGGTAGATAAAGTGATGCTGGTTTCACTGGTCACTGCTCAGCTATGCATTACAGATCAAGTATAGATTACAAATGACTTCCATGACATCGTTGAGTCCATTTACTGTACTGTAGATATTTGAAGGACAGTTTTGACTCAAAAATAGCTGAATTTGCTAGAGTTGTTAAAATCTCAGAGTGTTGTTCAAGGTTTAGTTTTTATTTATTTAATGTGTACATACATTGCAAAAACTGTTATTCTTTTTGGTCAAAAAGCTGTTTCACAACTCAACAGAAAGATATCTAGCATGCCAATTTCTAAGACATGAGACAAAACATTTGTTCTCCTAAAACCACCTGTTTATAGACTCTAATGCTTCATATATATGTAACTTATATAAAGCTTAGGAAAAACAGATATTGTTTTGTAAAGTTTTTTTTACCTATTATGTGGTTAGCAAGGTTGCACGGGCTGTTTCTTTTTATTTTTTAATGCTTTTATGTAATTAATTATTTACATTTTTAATGTCTCCGAAACGATACGTCAACCCCGTGACATTGTAAAGCAATTGTTTGATATTTCATTTTAAGTCCTGTTAGCAGGCAAAACAAAACAGCTACTCTGTTTGATTAATATTGTTTCCACACTGTAACACCATAAGATTTTACACCTGACTGTGGTGACAACTGAACAAGTTGAATTATAATATAATGTCAATTCAAGACATTCATGGAGTGAATGTCGCATTTGTTCATATTTACATTAAATATTATTATTAGACATATATATCTTTCATTATTGTAATTGTGTCATATTGCGTTAAAACTTGAAAATGTTTAAACTGCATGTAAACATAGGTACCTCAAAAAACATAAACCAAAAATAATTCCACTGTTACCTAAACTTTCTGTTTTGTGTTTCATTAGCCTGTTTTATCTCATTACTCAAGAATCAATGACATGAACATGATGCAAACAAACTCCAGCATGTTTTTGTTCATACTCTCCTTCCCCCCCAATTATCCAGTTAAACTACAACGCAGGGCTGCTGCTGTTAACATTACCGCAGAAAATTGCATTTCAGCAGTTTCAGGTCGCTCTTAAATGAAATTTGGCAGCTGTCATCGTCCGCGCATCCTTCGGTGTCTGCGCCGGGACTGAGGTCTTTATCCAGCATCTCTCGCCTTTAAAAGCGCCCGCGTGCCTCCAGCCTCCGTTTCCTTGGCAGCCTGGGATGATTGACAGGCCGAGGCCCCGCCCTCTCCTCTCCTCCTCTCTCTGGAGCGCCGAGCGCGAGCCACAGTAACTTTCTACAGTGAGAGGGATGCAGCGCGCGCTCGGCGCAGCCTGAAAATGGCAACCTTTTGGATATATCCGTCCCTTCTTTTCTTTCTGTTTCCCACCCTCACACCGAGTCAAGCCTTACGGAATTACCCAGAGAATGAAGGTAAGAGGGGCCGGTGCTTAAAGAGTCAAGAATAAGGCGAATTCATGGCTGTTTCTGCGGGTAACACAGTTTACTTTAGTGCGCGTTTGCTTTAAATGCGTAAGTTGACGGAGGCGAGCAGGGAACATTAAAACAAACGCATGTGTTTTCTCATAGTTGCGTTATTGTTATTGCGTGCATCACGCAGGTCCAAACCCGCAAGACGAGATCCGAGAGCGCAACTGAATTCAGTTATTCGTGCAAGTGCGCTCGGGGAATTGCAGTCGGACCTTTCTGATGTATTCGTGCACAAGTGCAGATGGTTAAAATAATGAAAATGATGATGGCGTGTATTGCATGAGTGATTTG
>JAZGTK010004366.1:0-24780 GCA_036877625.1 Ambastaia sidthimunki | reverse complement strand
AAACCACATATTCAAACCCACACACACACCAGGGCTCAGGTTTATTAATAGCGTTTGGAAATGACACTTGCAAATGATGTGAAAACATCCAATCAGATTAAAGCCTGGGAGGTATCGGAAACATTATTGCAACGTTTGTGTATAATGTTTATCTGATGATCTGTAAGTGGGCCATGAACTCAATTATCTCTCTTTCTCTCTGTGTGTGTGTGTCTCTCTCTCTCTTTCTTTCTCTCTCTTTTTTTCTTTCTCCCTCTGTGTGTGTCTCTCTCTCGCTCTTTCTTTCTCTCTCTCTCTGTCTGTGGGTGTCTCTCTCTCGCTCTCTCTTTCTTTCTCTCTCTCTCTCTGTCTGTGGGTGTCTCTCTCTCGCTCTCTCTTTCTTTCTTTCTCTCTCTCTGTCTGTGGGTGTCTCTCTCTCGTCAGGTGGAGGTGAAGCCGTACGTTCTGGACGATCAGATGTGTGATGAATGTCAGGGCGCTCGTTGCGGAGGAAAGTTTGCTCCGTTCTTCTGTGCCAACGTCACCTGTCTGCAGTATTACTGCGAGTACTGCTGGGCGAGCATTCACTCCCGCGCCGGCCGCGAGTTTCACAAACCGCTGGTGAAAGAGGGCGGAGACCGACCGCGACACGTTTCCTTTCGCTGGAGCTGATGTCAATCAAATCCAACTCTCCACCCACCAAACGCCCTCCACCAATACCAGTAACCCTTCAAATACACACCCGGATCTTCTTACCCTCCCTCCCATCTTTCGGTTTTAGAAACAAATGTCATAATATCATCGTCTAGTATATTCTCTGCTTATGAACATTTAGAAAAATATGAAAATTTTGAGTCTGTGCGCTCAGAAGTTGCACTTTGGCACAAACATACGTGACACGTCGATGTTAATGCTTGTAAGAATGTCGTGCTTTAAACCTCACGTTTTCCTTTGATTGGTTGATTAGTGCGCCATATAGGTAACGTTAGACAGTGTGAAACTATATATAAAAATATATACATTTACAAAAGGATATATTTTTTATTGTATATTTATCTATATACACATAGGTAATACATTTTGGGTGTCATCTGTTTTTTAAGGAGCATGCACTTATTGTGAAACAGTGTGGTGGGTTTCCCTTTAGAAAAAGAAAAAAGTTACCAAAGGTAAAATAATTTCAAGTGTATGTGGGGTAAGGTGTTTAAAACACCAGCGTGAGAGTAAAACACCATTATTTGCTCTTGCTTTTGAAAAATATTAAGTTATACCTCATGCAGGCACCGCTTGTTTTTTTATGACGGATTTTTTGTGTTATGTACAAGTTATGCTGCAAAAGGTTTTGCTGCTAAATCCATGATATGACTCACCCTCATACTTTATTCAGATCCACAGCAGGTGGGTTTGTGTTCGGCCCTTGAACTGCATTTTGCATTTGATTGGGCCACACTCAAATTAGGCCACACCTTCACCCCAAACTCTGCCCCCACCCACACACCGAAAATAAACAACATGGAGCACAAACTGAGCATGACAGGAACACTGAAAAAAACAAAAGCTGATTGGCTCGCTGATCTGAGCCCGACCGGATGACATGACCGAATCATGACTCGTGTTCAAAACCAATTAGATGTAGGATGTATCCTTCTAGCGATGTATGTCTTTAACAGGTGAAGTATTTTTTGCAGTGATTGTTCATAGATTTGTGCAATTTTTTATACAGTAGTTAGATTAGATGACGCCTAGAACTGTGATTTGCTTTAACTGTTATTGATGTCTAACATGGAAGTCCTGTGAATCTTTGTAGCTAGCGTGTGTGTATGCATATGTACGCATATATACATACAGTACAGTCCCTGCTCTGATAGTTCTCTGAACACACACATGTAATCTCAACCTTCTCAAGTCCCCACAGAACCAAAGAGTGCTCTCCCCGTTCTCTAAATGACCAACAACACACTACATTTCACTAGAACTTTCAGTACTGTGTCAGACTAGTGAGCTGAACTGACTCTGGTAGATAAGCAAACACTGGCTGTCAGATCAATGACCCGCTCGCGGTGCGTGTTAGGAGTGCGTTAAAAGCGTGTTATGAGTATTAAGACCTGCCCGTAACTTAAAAACAGAGTAACCTTGTGTGACCGCTGCATTTATATTCAGAGTATCCTGCGAAGCTTGAAGAAGAAGAAGAATGATGATGGTGAACAATTTCTGAAATAAAATTCAAAAAGGTCGAGGGGGTCGTGAGGAACGTAACGTAAGGAAACTTATCTTGGCTGCTTA
The DNA here is from genome assembly GCA_036877625.1 of Ambastaia sidthimunki. Lineage (NCBI taxonomy): Eukaryota > Metazoa > Chordata > Actinopteri > Cypriniformes > Botiidae > Ambastaia > Ambastaia sidthimunki. The sequence continues at coordinate 22,518 of JAZGTK010004366.1, read as the reverse complement.
TTTGGGGTGTGGGTGAGTATTATGGGATGGCTCGTGGAGGCTTTAGCTAGACTGGGTTCTGCGGCGGCAGTTCTGAGGACGGACTGCGGATCGCTGTTCTCAAATGCCCATTTTACCGTAAGATCAAAGAGTCAAAAACTGTCAGCTTTAGGGTAAGAAACAAAGCTACTTTTGTACCGATGGATTGTGGGTAGTCACAATGGTGATGATGGTGAATTCTGGGTGTCTTTGAGATATTTCTGTCCCTGCCCAGATTTTTTTCTATGTTTGTTCTTTCTTTATAATAGATATTTGTTATGCACTACTCTTTGTATCTGGATGGTTGAACAGTCAGCGTTTTATTTCTTTGTTTTTTTTTCCTTTAAATAGAAAAATATGTGTGCTTTCTGACTGACCTAATCTTTTGCAATACCTCAATTTTGAAATATAATAGGAGAGAGATCAATATTTTCTAAGTAAGTTTATTCAAATAAAGAATCTATATTAATTTAATTCTGCTAGGGAAAAAATGACTTATAGTTAACATAGTTAATTTTATTTTTGTCATGCTTGTTTGCTTTTTATTTTATTTTTGAAAAAAAAAAAAGAAAAACAAAAACAACTGAAGGAGTTAGAGCTGTATTCTTTGAATATAATACTGTAGGAATCTGAGGTACAGATGGATCCCAGATTCTCCCGACGTCAGTGTTCCACAAACATCAGATCTTACAAATACTACAAAATGTTCTATAGGGTCATCGGGACATCAGGTGCTTATAAAGTTAAATGAACGTACTACTTATGTCTTGAATATTTACAATCAGTCCTTCACGAATGCTGACCAGAGGTGTAAAAGAAATCTTCTGTTTATTACATATATTTTTAAATATTTTTATGTTCCTAAAATGATGTTCCCCATTGTTTTGTAAAGCGCACATGCCCAAGTTTGCTAACCTTATACCATTTAGGGAAAATGGAAAAATTTGTTTTTGTTTGTTTGGGAAGTTGGAAAGAAAAGAATGTTAATTATTAGAGGCTGAAAGATATTAAGGAATCCCCCCGGTGCATCGGTGATGTGATGGCCTTCTGTTCTCCCTAGACTTGAATTAATCCCTTTTTTAGGCTAATAAGAACCTCGATTCCTTGTTGTAATGTGCAATACTGTTTGTACTGTTTGTAAAAAAGAAGAAAAAAGAAAAAGAGGCATAAATCTTTATTGCAGATTTATTTTCATTGCAAGCATTGTGATTCACTAAAATCATTTTCTACTGTGTATTTACTCGACATGCTTGTACCTTCCAGTAGTAATGTAGCCTTTGTACTGAGAAATTTTTTCATTATTTTTAGAGAATTTTTGCAAAAGAAAACGACACTTTTTGCATATTTTCCATTATTTTTTATTTTGTGGTTTCTTTACACACTTGTTTCTCAACCATTAATGTTTAGCGATTTCTGGGGGAGACTTTCATATCTGGTCAATGTTGTTATTATTTTGTATTTTTACTTGGAATAATTTAATTTTATGGCGCTAATTCTTAAAAAAAAGTCTGTTCATTTTTTTAAACTGATAACTTTGTAAAATTGTTTCTAAAATGTTACGATTTTTGGAAATGCAAAGCTTGTTAGCGCTCTGATGTGGCTTTACGTTAGTGTGACAACGTATGGTTAAAAAAATGCACACGAAAACAAACGCAGTTAATCATGGTTGGTTATATAACTTGATTATAATGTAACAATATAACGTGAATATAATGTAAAGAATGGGCAATAAAATAATGGCAGAATGGAGCAAACGTGAGGTTGTTGTGATGAAACCCAGTCAAGACACGATTTAATGAGCGCTTACTGCTGCCACCCAAAAACTCCCAGCTGGAAACTTTGTGGTTTAGGGGGAAGTCACATGACCATTTCTGAAACTCCATTCACTGTCGGTACCTGCACACATTTAGCAAACTAGCCTGATCATATAATGTGTTTCTCTTTGTGTCAGCTTAAATGTTTATGTCCTGACTCACATATTGATCTTCTGATGTTCAAAACAGTGATTTTATAAACTGTGTTCCTGCAAGAGGGCATCATTACCCACAATGCCGTTCATTATAAGTGAGTGAATTGGAGATGCTTTTGACAGCCTCTGCTGTACCCATCAAAACAAAACATCCTTGGCTTTGTGTTGCTCTACAAACTAACCCTAAACTTTAAACTTGCTGACAGGCAACTCAATCATGTCAAGTATTTTTCATATTCTCAGATTTTATATTGCGATTATGCCGTTAATAAACTGCTGTATGAGAAGTGTCCCGTTTCGAAAAATATTTTGGCTTGTGTTTTCTCCTCTGCCACACTTTTCGCTCCATTTGTCATTTTATTACAAATTATTAATCTATGGATAGGTGAACTGACTATTTCCCCCCAGTGTAACTTTTAATTTTAGAATTTCATTACCATCTTTGCAAGGCTTTCAGATTGTTAACTTGGACCTCTGCTTGTCTAAATTTGCAGTAAAACTGTGATTAAAGAATTTTGAATAAAACAATGAGCGCAGTTCTAACACTTACTAGTTTTCCCACCTTCATGATTTTTCTCTTTTCTGTACTAAAAAGCAAATCTAATTAAATGTAGTTGTATGACACTGTGAAACACTGTCATCATTTGTCACATGGTCTTAATTGAAGTAAACCAGTTACTTTTGATAATCTTATCAGAGATTAAAAATTGTTTACATATTTGAATGATAAGTATATATTACATAAAATGTTTTCAGCACTAGCTGTTTAAAATGAAACAATTGAGCATAGATTTTGAATTGTTACTTTTTTATAGTTAAGAAAAATTACAGTCTTGTTTATATTCTCACAGCAGCAAAAACATTAGATAAAATTGCATGCACACATTTAACTAAGCAAGTACTGATATAGAATGAAACGTGTTATGTGGTTATCAGCTCATTCAAATTTTCATGAATACAAAAAAAGACAAGACAGTTTAAAGAGCTCATTAGAATTTATTAAAATTCTACCAGCTTACCCAAAAAAGGCAATTAACAGAAATATTTACAAGTCCTATTTTTTCTTTTAAAACTCTACAAAGTTTCAGGACGGCATCCTGCTGCTTCCAGCTGTACCTACAGATCACAGTCAGTGCATGTAAGACATTTTAAACGTGTCTGACGGAGCAGCAGCTACAAGCCTTCAAAATCCTACAAGAGTTAGTTAAGCTCCCCCTACTGGGCTGGATGAGCCATTACACCGCTGATGTACAAGACCGAAGCATTTTGGTTGCGTTCCAGCTGACATGTTTCAGTCAGCTGTATCTGGGAATACTGTCATTACTGATACTGAATCCTGAGGTTCAAACGATTTCATTCAGACACACACGGACAACACTGGAAGATTAGTTTTAAGACTTCCTCCTGTGACAAATTTAATAATGAACACTGGAGGTGCTCATGTGAGCACGGACCTCAGATCTAGAAGAGGCTGCTGGAGGAACTGTAAGACTGAAGAGTTAAACTGGAGTGTTTTTGATCTGATAGCTACAACGCTTGTGCACGTCTCGGTCACATCACGCAGCTCTGAGGGTCTCCCGGCTGCCTGCTGTGCTTGTACGGAGCTCATTTGAGTGAATGCATGAAGCTGTCCAGGTCGTATTCGTTCTCGTACTGCTGTTGGTCCCACAGGTCACCCAGTCCATCCAGAACAGACTTCATAGTGGATTTAGCCGAGGACGACTCGCTCTTCTCCATCTTACCATCCTAAACATCAACACAAAACAGCACTGTGTGAATGTGGGACCCAATACGTGTGACTGGCAAATGTGTATGTGAAAGGTCAACCAGTCGTCTGGGTTGATGAACATCCCCAAAGTCTCATTGGCACCTTAAAGCCATTTTTGCAACACCCTCAAGCAGTTAATTCAGTCATACAGAGCGACCAGATTGAGCGTTGCAGTTTCCCCCAATTCATAGTAACAGAATTGCAGCATCTAATTAATTCCACATTGTTTTGTGGAGATATTAAACAGTGTCAGAACTGACCTTGTCTAGTGTGAAGAGGTTGAGCAGCTGTTCTGTGCCCATGCTCTGAAGACTGGCGTTCTCCTGGCTGATGACTGTATTGGCGATGGTCATTTTAAACTTCTGCAGCCCCATGATCTTCTCCTCCAGCGTCCCTCGTGTGATGAGGCGATACACGTTGACCACACGTTTCTACAACACACATTTGTTTCACTGATGTAGGTAGAATACAGTCACAGCCCAGCTGAATGTGGGCTGAACTACATGGTTTCCTCATATGATTCCATTAGAGTTGCTGCTTCAGTACCTGTCCTATTCTGTGAGCTCGATCCATGGCCTGCAGGTCTCTCATGGGGTTCCAGTCGTGCTCCACAAACACTACGGTATCTGCCCCTGTCAGATTCAACCCCAGCCCACCCACGTGAGTGGTGAGGAGCAGCACATCTATGGAGGGGTCATTATTGAACCTGCAAAAGAAAATTTCTATTCAGTTTAACTTTCTATGCGTGTTGTGAAAAGTTCCTCACAAACAGCTTTACATTAGTGTCTTACAAATCAGCTGCAATGCAAAACTGCACAAAATCTTTTGTCTCTGTAGTAACATCTGTTTGAAATAAAATTGAGTTGCTTTTTAAAGGTGTATGACAAATTTAAATTCCCAACAACTGCTGTAAGAACAAGCTACAAATGTTCTGACGCCCTCAGCACCCACATACGTTACAGTAGCTGAATCTTTATTTACAGATGTGACACTCAGCCTGACATTTCCCATGAAATCAGACCAGATAGCTCAAATTATTATTATAAACTTACTGTTGCAAGCATTTGAATGCTGATTTGTCATGTACTTGCTCAATAACTGCTTTTTGGTCTTAACCCAAAGTTGCAGACTGAAGCTTTTAGTAAATAAAGAAAGTGATCTTAAAAGGAAGCAAGGACACTTTTTAAAGCTGGCATATTTTTAGGCCAATTAAGACAAAGCTTAAATAAACCAAATGTAAAAATGTAAACCTGTAAATGTAAACCAGATGAATAAATCAAGTCTGTCTCACCTTGAGACGATGGAGTGTCTGAGGCCGGCTTGAACGCTTCCGTCCAGTCTGAGGTAAGTGACTGTGGGCAGCTGTGGTTTGAGCAGGTCCTGCTCCACAATGTCCAGCATGCTCTTCAACTGGCAGAAGATCAGAACACGGTGCTGGGCCACCACAGATTCCGTGCCACCATCAGAAGGTCCTGCAGATCCCAGTCCACAGTCCAACAACAGCTACAGCAGAGAAAAAACAGCACACAAATATGACACTACTGACACCAGATCAGATGTTCAAAACTTTCAGAACTACATTCCAGATGGAGATGTGACACGCAGAAGAATGAAGTTGGGCTTTGGTGGACCGCACCTGTTTTAGAGCAGACAGTTTGGGGGCATGCTGGATATCTCGCAGGCTAGAGTTTTGACTGGCCAGCTGCTCTGTGATGTGTTTGTATTCTGGGTGTTGAGTGGTCAACACCAGTGCTGGGTGATTACACAGTTTCCTCAGATACTGCAGAGCCTAAAAAGAACCAACACATCTCCATTACACACTGTCTGTTTGATGGTTTCCAGGTCCTAGTATATTCATGCCGTCAGACCTGGAAGACGTGTCCAGTGGCCTTCAGTTTGGGCTTCTCCTCTTCTTCTGGTGCAGAGCCTGTGGAGATGACATCATCCACATTGACCTTTGCGCGGGACTTTGCAAAGTCCTCATACAGTTGAACCTGAACACGCATGGGAGAGAGGACGTCAAAATTGTATTTATTATTGATTAAACTGGAGAACACAGATTCTCTGAAAGTGCAAACTGCAGCATTTTTAGAGTAAACTGACAGCGTTTTGAACTTTGAGTTGTAGTATCAGTGGAGAGATCTGTACTGCAGTGTGTGTGTGGGTGTGTGTGTGTGTGTGTGTGTGTGTGTGTGTGTTTTGTACCTGTAGAGGACTGAGGTTGCAATAGTAATCTTGTATAATCTTGGGTGGCAGATCTTGAAGAACATCATCCTTCATTCTTCTCAGAAGGAATGGCAGAACCTGTCTGTGCAGGGCCTCCATTGCCAGCACACCTGACACACACAAATATTACAACATAAACACTCAAGACCATTTCAAAGTATAAAGTTTCAAGTCTGTTTGTGAATTATTTTAGGTTTCAATGGATGACTCAGAAAGACCTTCCACGTGTGATGTTACAAGTAAACAGAAAGATGTGAGAATCACACCTGCTTCCTGTTCGCGCGAGGAACTTTTAGCATCCCGACTAGCAAGGATGGGCTTCCCATAGCGGGCAGCAAACTGACGCTCAGTGCCAAGAAAGCCTGGCATCAGGAAGTCAAAGAGTGACCACAACTCCAGCACATTGTTCTACAGAGACAAACAAAAACCATTTCAACAGGCTCATTTTCCAAAGCTACGATCACATACAAGCAACACGCACTGCAAACACGTCAGTCTCACCTGTATGGGGGTTCCTGAGAGAATTAATCTGTAGTTGGCAGACAGCTGCTTGATGGCTTTGGAGAGTTTGGTTTTGCCGTTCTTAATGACGTGACCCTCGTCAAGGATACAGTAATTAAATTTAATGTCCCTGTACGGGAGGAACATCAAATCATTTCATGTTTACTGTAGTTAAACGGTCTGAATGATAAACATGTAAACGGGATATTACCTGAAAAAGTCGATGTCATTTCTAACGACATCATATGAGGCAACAATAAGATTGTGTTTCTTCACCTGGTGCTGTAGCCTGAACCAAAATGTAGAACGTAAAAAAAACATGCATATAAATATTGCTAAACAGCTGCATGCCTGTCTGATATAATTAAGTGCAACTATTTTACATGTTAAAGCTGCAATCCATAATTTTCACATCCCCACTAAACATCTCTGAATATTGTTCATTTTTAACTCAAAATAAGTTACAGATTAGAGCTTCAAATGAGAAGGTCACCACAGATACCACAGTTGGTAAAGCTCAAGCTGTAATGAAGCAGTTTTTTTTATGAGTAGATTTCAGTAATATTTGTACCGTGCTCTCTCTGTTGGTGGTCCCGTATAGTGCAGAGGATTAAGATACTCTTTGGAGCAAAACTTGCCCACCTCATCCACCCAGTGACCCGTCAGGGTTGGTGGACACACCACTATAGAGGGTAAAGGGCAACTGTCAGGAGCCTTCGTTCTGCTGTACTCCTGCGCCCTGTAACAATGCAGAAGGTCAAAGGTGAAGAACATTTCAGAGTTTCCTTTGAAGTACTGCAAATAAGCAGCTGTTAAACAATGCGAGGATGGATGAAGCTGGTTTTGGGTTGTACCTGAGGAAATGATCTCCAGCCAGTATACAGATAGACTGCAGGGTCTTACCCAAGCCCATATCATCACACAAGATGCCGTGAAGTTTGTATTTGTTCAGAAACGCCAACCAGTTTACACCATCCTGCACCAGAACAGAAACTTTAGAAGAAATATGCAAATGGATGAAACAGATACACACAGCCGACGTTCATTTAAATTTAGGGAAGAAAACGTTTCCATGAAGTGCTCCACACACCTGCTGGTATTTCCGGAGCTCTGCTTTGATGGGCACCGGAATCTTGTAATTCTCCAGTTTCCTTCCATCCAGCAGCTGTTCCAGGAAGTGACGCTCTCTGGCCTTCTGCCGAATCAGATCCTCAGACATGGTAGGAGGGTCTGGAATTCCAGCCTGAAAGAGAATTAAACTACAATGAAAACTGGGAAAAATGGCTGCACAACTATTAAGCTACAATCAGGAACCGCAGAGTGAGAATATTTAACAAAATTCCTCAGGAAAACATCAGCAAAATGAAAGTTTAATGAACGTTTGTTTCCTACCAGCTCCTGCGATCTTTAACTTTACAGGCATCTCACATGTGAAATTACTCCATCGTTATTTTGTTTTAGCTTTTAAGTTACTTTGATGACATATTTCAGCTGAATCTTTAGGAACTCGTTTAGCATCATCTCTGAGAAGCTCCAGAGCCTGTCTGATGAGGAGCATGTGACCTCACCTCCAGCGGCAGCAGGCGGATGAGCGTAGCGAAGCACTGTGTGGCCATGAACCTGACACTGTCGCAGGGGTCACTCATCCGGCCCAGCACAGGAACCACCAGCAGCACAATGTAGGGAACAATATCAACATCCAGCTGCTCCATCACACCTGAACACCGCGTTAAGAAGAACATCTGTGCTCTGAACACCATTCACACGCTGTAGATGTTTGTCTTAAAGGGGTAGTTCACCCCAAAATGAATGAGGATGAATAAACAATGGAAGTTTGGGGTGTACTATCCCTTTAACCAAGTTGTAAGAGGCTGCCCAACCAAAATAGGATGCACTATGATGAAATAAACCCCTCACCCCATCATCAACATTTGATTGGTTAAGAAACACAGGCTTAGATAAACACAGACGTGTGTGTGTTGGAAAAGGATACAGGCTAGAGCTTCAATGGCTCCCTCTTGTTTAGTGTTGTCATCGATAGCCCCTAACCAGGGCAGCACATGTTCCAGGAACACGTTCATGGTCTCCATGGTAGCAATCTTACTGAGCACCCCCACACAGCGGGCAGCCATGTGACGTACGGCTGTGTATGGATGCTGCAGACAGGTGCACAACAGAGACAGCTGCTCCAGTAACTGCAAAGAGAGACGGAACAGGAAGTTCAGACGTGATGACATCAAAACACACACACAGTAACTGCTGTCAGTAATGGCGTTTGATGCCAGATGTTATTGAAAGCTCTGTGTGCATATAAAATGTGTGTGTACGTACTACAGGAATAAGCTCGGTTGCCATGGCTCCGGCTGTGACCTCCAGCACTTGCAGAGAGTTCACAAGCTCCTGAGCAACAGAGTCTCCCTGCTTTAAGAGCCGAGTGGAATCTGCAACACACACACACTTTTATAAGTTCCAAACTTATAAAAGCTTTCCCCTACGTACGGACTAGCCAACATATTCCCAAACCCGACCCCTAAAACAGCCATATATGGTCATACAGCAAATTTAATAACGTTACGAACATTCAGCTCATCAAAAACACAAAATCAAGCCACTTTTATTCCAAAGGATTTCCACTGAAGTGCCCTGATGATGAAAAGAGTAAATCAAAGCAGACGTACCGAATCCTTCAGCGTCCAGCGCGTTCCGGAGCGGACCGGTCATGAACTCCCAGAGATACGGCAGAGCTCCGATCAGCTCCTGACTGAAATGCCTGGCGATGGTTGTCAAGGAAAACTCTGCTCCTCTCCTCTGGATCAGATTTGGCTTCTTGCTCTAGATGAGCATTAAAGATCATTAGCACATTTCAAACCACATTAAGTGTGAATACAAGACACTGTATCTACCTCATCGGTTTCCATGGCAACACTGCTACCAACAGGCAGGTCGTTGCTGGTGGTTTTGGGGGCTTTTGGGGTGGGTCCTCTCTTACTGGTAATGGCAAAAGCTGCTTTCTGATGCCGGTATAGTGTGATGATTCCCTTTGTTGTGTTCACCATGTGATGCATGGCGTCTTTCTCTGCCACAGATGCTGCAATACACAAATACAGTCATGTCACAGGCTTCAGAAGTACAAACACAACACAGCTGTAAAACATACGAGCTAAAGGCAGGCAATTTCAGAGAGGCTAGCAATAGCAACCTAGCTTTAAAAGTATAAAATCCCACCAAAGCCACGCCTCCTTCAATAGCACACGAAGCTATGCAAATACAAAGTTTGACAGGCAAGTTATACATCCTATCATTGCATTCGGACAGAATGTATTTTAACGGCCAGTGCATTCCACAGAACATATTGTAATCACAACATGACAGGATGTGAAGAGACTTTAAACCGGCATAAAAATATGCTTCATTACAAATATTATTAAATTATTTTTACAAATATTAGTTTTATACAGACAAATGTTGAATAAACGAATGTTAAAATACTAGTGAGCATAGGAGCAGGTGCTACAGTCTTCTTACCTTTGCTGCTCTCCTGTGCGGGTGATGCGTTGGCCGGAGGGACGGGACACGCAGCGCTGGGGGTAAGCATGGGGTCCACACACACCGAGCTACAGAGATTCTTTACGATCTTGGCGTTAGGACAGGGAGACCTGCTGGCACACAGCTGCAGCAGTCGGGCAATGTTGGAGGCCGCGTATCCCTGGACCAGCGTGTTCTCTTCACGCCGGGCCGCCTCCATCAGGGGCCGGACCACAGGGTTGAGTTTGTCCGGCAGCATGGCCAGAGCCACCACAGCACAGGCCGTGAAAGTGTGAACCCTCAGCTGCAGCTGCTGCCACTCGGCGCTGGTCTCGCACACGGTGGATCGAGCCTGCATCCTCTTGCTGTCTAGCGGCTGGAACTGACGGGACTTCAGGTTCAGAGTGGAGGTGCATTCTGAGAAGATGGTGGTGACCTGTGAGGAACCGGGAGAGGAGCATGTATGACGCCTTTGTTAAATGACTACAGGCACGTATGGGGTTTTTGGTACTTGGCACAATGCATTATGGGATTGCTTTCTCCAAATAAAAAAAGACTTTGACTAAGAACTTGACTAGAAGTAGTTCAGATGGAGTCAATCAAGCTGGCTACACTTTGAAAGAACCTTTGCCTCTGAAAAACACATTTTGATTCTTTAAAATGCAGCTTAGCCGACGTAGGCAGCACGCTAATCTTGGCTACAGCTACAGATTGTCGTTATCCTTTAGCCTACTTCACTAACCAGCTCGTTGGCCTGATCAATGGTGAACACTGTGCAGTTCATCCGCTTTGTCACATCAATGTGGGCATCAGCTAGCATCGCTATGAGCTGCTTGCATTCGTTCTGCATGCGCGTGAAGGGAATGGCGATCTCATCGTAGTACAGCTGTTCAGAGAGGATGACCAGCAGCCGCGGCTGAACCACGCTGGACAACAGCTCGCACTCCTGAGACACGGGACAGAGCGTCAATAATGGCTTCAAAAATAAACCTGCGATCGACCCTCTCGCAATCTCACCTTCTGCAGGCCTGCCCACTCGCAGATCACCATGGCAACCGCAATCCTCTGCAGGGCTGATTTGGAGTTGAGGTGGAACAGTAAGAGCTGAGCCAGAGATTCAGCAGGCCGGAGTTCCTGAGTGGAGCTGTTCAACCGCGGGTCACATATACAACTGCACAGCGCCCCCAACAGCCTAGGAGGAGAAAAGAAATGGTGGTCAGAGTCATATGGCAAAACAAAATACATACTGGGAAGAAACGTTAGTTTTTTTTGTCTTCGTACTTCGCAGACATTAGACGTGCACGGGTCACCACGTAGTCTCGTGTGGCAGGGTCTTCTGTTATTGTATCTGCTCCACCGATGTATTCCTGGACTATTTCTTTGACAGGAACAGATCCTTGCCGGCTCTTCCCAGAGGCCTTGTCCTGAACACAAAATAAATACAATCACAATGAGATGGAGAACATGTTTGTATTTGGAAGAATAAAAAATGTGGTAAGGATGTGGTGGCAAAAAACCTTTAGGGGTCTAAAATTCTATTAACTTATCCTGAAATAAAACAGATAAACTACAATAACATAGTACCAAAATCTTAAGCATGGCCTTGCAAGACTTTACATTCTCAAACTAAAACAAACACGTGTAGCAGGCTAATTAATAGCAAAAGCAACTGCACTGAGAAGACGGCCCCAATTTTGGTAACCGATGGAGTGTCCACAAGAAAAGCAGGAAAACAATTGATTCTTTATTCCAGTGCAGCATTGCAGAAAATCCTCCACTCTCCTCTCCTCCTACCTTCAAGCGAGCTTTTACTTCCAGGAGCATGTTGGAATCTATTGGGATATGTGCTGCTTGCATCATCAAACAGAGCCAGGCGCCCATCCAGGGACAGCTGGCGGCCACCACATACTGCTGAGGGGCCTGTTTCAACAGTTCCCCCCACACCTGTGAAACACCATTAACATATCAATTCATTAACACATGCATTAGCCGAAAGCTTCAACAGAGCAGAGCTTTAGCAGACTGTACCTTCTGAATCAGCTCCAGGATCTCCTGGTTGCTCTCCAGGATGCAGGACTGAAAGATGTGTCTCAGCATGTCCTGCAGGATGGGGTTCAACCACACCGCACAACTCTGCAGAGCAACAAAACTAATCAAAACTTCATTCAAATTGAGACTGTGCTTTGAACTTAAATCTGGTGCTGCTTGAGCAAAGTTATATGTGATGCACAAAAATTTCTAATTTAACCATCAGTTCTAATGTTTAAAGGGATAGTTCCTCAGAGGCAAAAGTCATACAGGTTTGGACTGACATGAGGAAAAGTAAATGAAACAAGTTTCATTTTTGGGTGAACTATTCTTTTAATTTTATTAAAACAGCATTTTGCAGAACATGTTAAGATACACATTAATCTACGTTTCATGTGTAGTTCTTGGTACAGGCATAAGAAGAGGTTAAATACACCGATTACTCCACCTGGTCAGCTTTAGAAAGCAGCGTGAAAAGAGTCTCTAGGGCAGCCCGGCGAACAGATGCAATGGTGTGTCTCAAGAACGGCCACACACGAGGTACTAACACGGTCAGAGACTGTTGCGTGCTGGGAAGAAAAAGGTTGCCTTCGCATTAAGCCTTTATTACTGGTAGAAACATCTGGTTCTCACAGTCCTGGAGCATGTGTAAGATTTAAAGATCTCACCTGCACTGGCGGACTTGTGGATACGTGAGCAGAGAGGACAAGAGGGTCATGATGCTGTTGGTGGAAGAAGTGAGATCATCTAGCTCCAGAAGAGCGTTCCACAACGTGTCAACAATGAAGGGAACCTGTTCAACAGAAGTTCATATATTAACCCTGATACACACACAGACACAGTAAAGACAAAAGCATATAAACTTTGACCTCTGACCTCAGCAGGCTGCAGCTGAACCAATCCATCCACAACTGGGATTAATGCGGCCGCTGCGACAGCACGAACATCATCATCCAGATCCCGCAGGCCTTCAGTGACAGCAGGAAGAACTCGAGGTAACAGCTCTGAGATCAGATCCTGAAGATCAGACACGGGTTACAAAAACATTCACATCAGTATCTTAGTCCGATGACTCTTAAATATTAACATTTGGTGAGAGCCTTCACCTGTCTGACAGCGAGAGCGTATTTGATGCCCAGCAGGCCTCCGTGTCGAACTTCCCACTGGTCTTCAGTCAGCAGCTTGAGTAGAATATCCACCGTCATGGCAACGCCGCCGTCCGTCATGTGTCTCAAGGCCACGCCCAGAGTCTGAGCGCAAGTCTCTCTGACAGGAGCAACCACCTGAACAGTTCAGAAAAATAACACTCAGTGTTCTCACCCATTTCTTATTCTCTATATCTCATGGAGAACATCTCCAGATGTTTGAGCTTGATGGTGGACATCCTTAATTTTGAAAGCAACATTTTTCACTAAAACAACCTGTACACACCTTTTCTATTAAATGGCACATTTGACAACAGCATGCCAAAATTACACCTTATAATAAACAATTATGCCGTTTTGTGTAATGATAAATACATCTGGTTAAACAAAACATTTGCAAATCTCAGTTGTGTTCAGCCACTAGGGGGCAGCAAAGCCCAAGCAGTTGGTAGAAATGACATCATCAGCACAGAGGAAATGACAAACCTCGTCTGACACGAAGTCTCCAAATCTGTCAAGAGCGAAGACGCACAGAAGACGAATGACCAGATCTTCCAGCCACTCCTGATGCTGCCGCTGCATCTGAGAGAGATAACATCAAACATCAGACACCGAAGTTCACCAAACATCAGACTTCACTAAACATCAGATGCTGAGTGACAGTGCACCTGTTCTGCTGTACTGCCCACCATCTTCCCTCCACCTGCACCGTGACACTTTAGCACCTCCCTCAGTCCTGTGCCGGCGCCGTGACGAACCTGAACAGCAAATAAAAGCTCAAGCGCTTGGGACTTAAAACACAGAAGTATGAAAAACACAGGACGTTTTTAGCCTGATCAGCACTGATGAGTTTTTGCTGTACCTCCCACGAGGGGTTAAAGAGATCATTACACAATTCATCACAGAAGCTTTCCAGAGGCCATTCCTGAGTCTGCAGAACAAAGATGACAAACATTAAACACAACAGGACGTTGACTGTGTACCGCTCAACGTGTGAGTGAGGAATGAGTGCGAGAGAGCAAAAGCACGTCACGCACCTCCTCAAATAAACTGGAGTTATCAGGAACATTATCAATTAAGACTTTGCTGTCCGTCGCCGGCTGCTCAATGACCACGTTTGTGGTTTTCCGACGTTTCTCCTCTGGTTCTCCATCACAACTGTCATTACTGTAGCAGAAGAGCAAAGAGGAAATAGACTGACTGGCTATACTCTCATAAACCTTAATAACCTTAATAAGTCAACCAATTAAAAGAAAGATCCATCCAGGCTTTACCTCTTCTCATTGGGATCCATGTCTCGAGATCTCTGCTTTGCCACTAGTTTTGCCATCCTCTTGAGCTTGTTCTTCTGTCGATTACTCATGCCTGGACGAAACTCTGAATCTATCAGTTCTGCTGCCGGCTACAGAAAACATATACGTTGCATTAGCAGTGCAAAAGTCAAGGGTTCGATTCCCAGCTAATCTACATTTGATCAGGAGTCACTGCAAAAGATTTGGTTATCAGCGACTGCCATATGCAAAAATGTAAACAATATCTGTCCATCATACCATATAGTTGCGTGAGATGGAACAGCCGAAGCTTTTACTGGGCTGTGTTCTGTTGGTACTGGAGGCGCAGGTGTCCTCCAGGTCTTCGTCATTAAACAGCTCCTCTGTGTCCATGCCGATGGCTGCACCCATATCCAATCCCAGCTTCTTCTGTAACTGTTTCCTCTGCCGGGCCAAACGCTCTTTGGGATCCATCTCACCTGAAGAGCAGATCAATTACACATATCAGACTGTTACATGCTACAGTACTTGGGATTGTTGCCATGGCGTTGCTATGTGGTTGCTTCAGCAAGTATCTTAAGGTTAAGGATTGGAATAAACCCCTAAACATGAGCAATACTTACTTTAAACACCACAAATGAAAGTAACACGGAAAACCAAACTACACACGCACAGATGTATGTTTGTTCATGTTGTATGTTCAGTACAAGGACAAAACATACAAGTCCCTGCAATTTACATTTCTTTCTTTCTTTACAGACATGTAAATATAGACACACCTAAAGTGTTTCTCTAGCTCAGCTAGTTAAGCGTGTTGCTAGCAATAACAAGTGAAAACTGCTTGTTGCTTTAGCGTGCCATGCCTGGTTATAACACAAAGTTCATTCTATAGTATAATTTACAGGAATCTAATCAATAGTACACAATGACACCTGCCTCTGCAAGAACCAGTAACAACATGAAAATGACAGGCAAACAGCTAACACACACACACGTAGGTGAAAGATCTCATCATACCAGACTTGTCATCCTGCATCTCAAACTCTGCACCTGCAGAGCCCAGCAGCGACGCGCCGTGCTTTAGCAGACGGGAGATATCAAACCTGTAGAAACTCAGTCTGTCTGAGGAGCTGTCCTCTGGAGACATGTCCTCTGCACACACCTCTGAGAACACACACATCACAAAGCACTGGCTTACAAATAAAGACCATCAAAAGCAAAGCTGGAATCACCAGACCTGCGAGTTATTGATTTCAGAAATGTGACCAGTGCTTTTGCCTAGCAACACCAGACAACACCAGTTCATGCAGCTTCTTATAAAAATTATACTGAAAATTCCAAAACCTCAGATTCTCTGGTTATGTAATCCAAGAATCCAGCTCACCGTCTTTTGGCTTTGGAGCTGGGTTCCATTCCGGAATATTCTTCACTATGGCTTCCACAGCCTGTCCCGCTGCGATTCGGGTATCCCAGTTAGGACTCCTCAAGTATGTTAAAACCTTTTGAGACCAAAAAAAAAACCAAGTTCATAATTAGAAGGTTGTGATGACCAGACCAGATCTTAACTCAAACGTTTGTAAACATCACTGAACTTCTTATGGGTTTTCACACTAGAAATTGTTAATCCATGGTCATTTCTAACATGTGAACAACAGCCCTAGTCAGGCAGGACTAGTCATCCCTTAAGAAGTTAGACAAAGTTTAGGTTAATTCATGTTTGACATATCAAAAGATCTGTTTATCAAACAAAGCAAATTTCTTTGATTGTCAACTAAGTTGTAGGTTCTTAGTTCGGCCTAGACAGCATTGTTTACATTGTAGTACTTGTTTATATGTTTCTCTGCTTAGTTTGGTACTTTTCAAATACTATCTTGTTGAGCTGTCCTGTGAACCCTC
Source organism: Ambastaia sidthimunki (assembly GCA_036877625.1). Lineage (NCBI taxonomy): Eukaryota > Metazoa > Chordata > Actinopteri > Cypriniformes > Botiidae > Ambastaia > Ambastaia sidthimunki. The sequence goes on along the minus strand of JAZGTK010004366.1, from coordinate 6,171 downwards.
ATTATGGATTCAGAGTTTTTTGCCAGTAATTCAGTTAACACAACAGCTGGTTTTATAAGTACTGCTGGCATCCCATCAAAATAAACAAAATCAGTAAGGAGCGTCTGATAATGGATTGCTCCAACTGCATCAGTTGATCACCTCCCTTAATTCAGTTCTGCTTTAATTATGCACGTAATGTTATAATTGTACTGCTTGCTAATTGCAGTGGGTTTCGTAAGGCTCGCACCCAGACCACATGACCTTCTGAAACACGCACATCTTCACAACGACACTCCCAAAACCCAAAAAAATAAAACCTGCACGGATCAGAATCTGCTCCGAATCAAAACACGCACACGTCCCTTTTTACATGCCGTCACCACTAAATGACCAAAAATACTGCGGTAGTAACAATGTTTGGACACGTGTCATGGTAGACAATCATGTAAATCCCATTACCATGTAAATGATCATTCAGTACCATGGTAAAATTCAAAGCAGCATGGTAATACCATCAAATGTAGCCACTGTTTGTCAAGTTCTGCAGGTCTAAAGCTTTGCTCACTCCACCCAATGCAAGATTTGCTTTTCAAATCCAATTATAGGGACTGACTGTCCACACTGTTATTTTGGACTCAATGAAACGGAATCCATTTGCTCAAACAGTGCAGTCAATATCTGGTGTATCTACACTGGTTGCATACTGTGACCCAACTGGATTAAGTACCTTCTTATTGGCTGCTCAAACACTACGTTCTATATAGTATGTGAGGGTGCAGTATGCATACATTCCAGTTATACTACATTTGCTATGTTTTTATAGTCAAGTGACCTGTATATTCCTTAACCTTGCATACTAACAGTTGTGAAAATAATTTACTCAACACGTAGAATTTAACTAGGGGAATAATTTTTTGGTATAACACTTTTTGCTATTCAAGTTGTTCAGCATACAGTTTTCTGTTTTTTAATTTATTACCTTTTTAAATTTGGCAGCCTGTGGCCTCATGGGATTAAATAGTGTCCATCTGACGCATACCTAAAAATCTCACTAGAAGCTGTAGACCATCCCAGTATTTTTCACTGTTTGTGCACACTTAAGTTTTGGACATACTGTTCTTTAGGCATATCGATTTTTGCCTACTATATTGTATGGAAGCAGGTGATTCTGGACGCAGCTAATGACTTCAGGATCAACAGAACGCCAGTAGACGAATAAAAGCAGCTGTCATTGTCAAAAGAGAGGATGGAAAACTAAACGTTTGTTTAATGAAATTCCAGGTTTTTTTCCAGGTATTTAAGCGGTGGCCAAAAATCTACACACTCACCTTGGACAGCAGGTTATTAAGCTCATGTGGGTGAAGCTTCACAACATCTCCCAGCTGCTGAGCTGCTGCCTTTCTGGTCACAGGGGTCGTACCTGTATCCAGCAAAATAAACAGACGTTCCAGCCTGGAAAAATTGAGAGAAGATGACATCACTTATTGAATAAACATCTTTAAAGCAATAAACCAAAAGACGAAAACCCAACACGGACTATGGAAAGATCCATTTGTGATTTTCACCTAACACACGAGATTATGTGTCAATCATTGCAAAATTTACATTAAGACTGTATTTCTGATAACGTGGCTGTTGAAATGGACACAAAAATTAACTAACTACACACAATGTGGTTTACAAGTGTAAAAATAAACCACATCCAAGCAGCTTCCCTCGCCATCATGACAGACACGTTATGTAACAGCACATTCATCTAAAGCAGGAACTGAAATGATGGTTTAAGTGTAATGAATACTGCCTTCAGATGCCAACGTGGGAACAAAATAACTCATTGACTGTAACCAGCTCTCAAATGGATGACACTGCGTGGGGTTAGTCCACTAATCACCAGCGGATTTACACCTTAACTAGAGACTTACCAGGCTAAAAACGACCCATTAATGCAAATCACCCAGTGATAAATTCATAACATACGTGCAATACAACATAAAACACGGAGTAATATATTTATGCACCGCATAAAATAACAAAATCCCACAGCTGACAGCTTTGGGCGTGTTAAATTATGGGATGTTTGACTCTGTTGCAGTCGCCAGGCTTAGCAATGCTAATACAGTAAACGTCAAAAACATTAACATTTAGCAGCTAAACACCTCTGACAGATACATATATATATACAATAAAAAAGTCGTTATTATCGCACATCTAACAGTTATTATAAGTACAAACTAACTAACATATTAACCTACTAACTAATAGTATTTAAAACTGAAATGTATAAAGACCCTTAATAGCAGCACATGCTTCAATATTTTTACATTGTAAAAATATTAAAAGCGACACAACAAAGGGCCCCTAACAACCGACCCCGTTAACAACCGACCCACCTTGAAACGGCCATGTGGGCTGTTCGTGTGTTCGGGTTTAGATCCGGGCGCGTGTTTTTCGGGTTCAGGCTCGCGCTTAGATTCGGGTTGAGGTTCGGGCTCGCGAGCCGACAGGCCCGATTCTCGCACACCGCCTCAAAATCGCCCCTCTTGCTTATTAAATTTCTCCCACAGCGCCCGGAGACGCCGAGCAGCACCTACACCCGCACACGGCTGAATTCAGCCCTCAGCGCTTCCCGAAAGACGGTGTTTTAATCGAATAACGGGTGGAAAGTAATTTTGTTGATCACAAAAGAGAAGCCAGGCAGCTGGTTTTATATGAGGAGCCATCTTGCATTTATTCCTTCCTCCATGGTAGGCGCGCTGTGATTGGTTACATGGCCTCCCGCTGACCAATCAGAACGACTTTGGCAAACGGAAGCGCGCAGAGGAGGAAACCCTGCACCGGAAGTGCGATTGTTTTATCTGTAGTCTAATTTATTTCATATGTAGTCATCAGAGTTTCGACTTTATTTGATTAGCATGTGAAATAATGTGATGCTGTACTAAATGTGAACATTGCATATAAAATGCACCTTATGATACACATATGATAGATAAATAAACAAACAAAAAAGGCTAAACAGTAAATCGAAAACGCAATATTGCTGCTGCTTCCTAATTTTTATAATTGTGCTGTGTGCTTAATAAATAAATATAATAAACAAAAATAAATTAATTAAATAAATAATATTAATTTGACTGTCAGGAGGTTTAAATGAGAAACAGATATTACTTAACACAAACAAGACACAAATCACAATGAGAACTCAATGCATAACAACGTTGTTTATTCTTGTCTAATGCCTTTCTTTTGCAAAAATCTGTTAGTATTTGTGTCAAATCGCTCCATGTTTAAATCATTTATCAAATCATTTATAATCATTTATAATTGCTGTAAAAAATGGTGTTGTTRTGCGAGCTGCTAGCTGGACGATCCCACAGCAAAAGTCATTACATAAAAATTATCCAAAATTGCATCACATTGTTGGTATGGTGTTTAGGYTGTAGATTACATTTCTGAATTGTCTAAAATAGTTTTGGGKAGTTTATAAAACGGTTAATAGCGATTTCTACCTGCTGTATGGCTCCCTCTTGTGGTGACGGACAGTACGATCATTTTGCGGGCGAAGCTTTGTAACTGAGACATACAGATACTGTACCGATGCATTTAAAAATTACTGTTTTATGTAGGATCTTCAGGAAAACACTTGCAACGTTCTTGGAAACCTATTATTACCTGTTATAACTGCAACTGACTGTCTTACATGATTTTATTCTTAGATGACTCTACCAGTTAAACTACAGGAACACTTATAAATGTCATATGGATTATTATTAGCTCAGCAGAGAAACAGAGAAATCAGCCTGTATGTGCTTCTAATGGTTTGTTATTGATTCATACTTTGGATTATTGCAATTCCTTTAAAAGAACCTGGATAATATTTCATAAAATGTCAAATTATTATTATTATTAATTATTATTATTATTCATATCGGCCTATTCAAGTTTTATGTTTTGCATAATTAAAGTGTTATTGCAAGGGCTTCTGTTTTGTGAAATTTCTAAATATTTAATCATTACTAACTAGCCGTTCAGAAATGCAGGTTTTTAAAATACATTTTCTCATCTCAAGGCTCCTCATTGCATTTCTAAAAATGAACTTGACTGGCTCCAAACGCTTTTAGTCCAAATGGCCTGTTGTCATGACAACATTCCTTTTGAATGCATCCAGTTCAAAACCAGGCAGAAAGGAAGCAATTCCCAAGTGAATCCCGTCCAATGTTTAATCTGCTCTTATGCAACAACAGCAAACTGTCAATATTACATGTCATATGTAATCCATCAGCTCAGTGGTGATATTGCACATACAAAAACATAACCTGTGCTTATAAAATCAGTAATACACAATATCACATGTACTGTTAGAAGGCACAGATCATACTGTCTCCTTCACTTTGCGTACAGTTTCATTTTTTAACAACTGACAGGACTCAGTTAAGACACACAATGTAAAAAACAATAGACCTGTGGCGTAACATCAACAGGTAAACAGTGACCTAAGGTGTTATGAAGAGCTGGGTTATTTTTAAACTATTTTCGGGGTAATATTGGCGCAATGCATTTTGCGTCATATCTCAGTGTTAGTGAATGAAGTCTGTAATGAGGTAAACACGAAGGTAAATGTTACTAAAAACAGCGTTAAACTGTGACTGTGCGTCACCAAAGTTTCCAAGTGTGACGGCTTGTGAAAAGCACAGGATTGTTTTCACCTGAATAACTTTAGTCACTGGTGTGAAAGGTTGTTCACATGTTGAGAAACCTGTAGACCTGGTTCTGTCTGCAGACGCATGATGTTATAAATCACAGCTCACAACAACAGAGCAACAACAGCAAGAACACACGAAACACTCATGTTGTACTTTGTGGGGGTAAGTTTATTTTTTATCCATATTGTGGTTGTAATCTTGGGACAACTAGTGCCAAATATTATTAATTTAAAATATGCAACTATATTTTATATTTAGAAGACTGAGCTTATCACACAGGGAAGTTGTCACAAATGTTGTGTATCTCTCACTATCTGTAAGGCTTTGAGTCAATAGTCTAAAAGCATAAATGTTGTTATTTTAGGGGAACACAATACACAATATTTACATTAAGACAAGAGTTTAGTTGTATTGAATAAAGATTTAAACTGAAAGGTTTTTAAAGGTTTGTTTTTGTCAAGTCAAGGCAGATTGTTTCATGTTTTGTATGTTGCGATTTTAAACAATTTATTGATTACAGTTTCAGCTGGGTTGATATTACTGTATGTTAACTTTTTGCATTTCATATTTTTTGCTGTTTAAAATTAAAAAATTAAAAATAAAATTATGTGACAACTTATCTCATGTGACAACATGCCCCAGTTGTGATCAACATTTATTCATCACTTCCTTATTTTTGGGCAAAAACAATGAAATATATATAACTGTTTACTATTGCAACAAAGATCTGAAACATTCAATAGAGTTAAAAAATATATTCCCAGTATATTTAAATACCACTATAGACAATATATATATATATATGTGTGTATGTATTAAATGTAACACTATATTAAACATATAATATGTGCAAATGATGTAATTAATGACAAATCAAATGATCTGTCTACAGATTGTTTTGGGGCTTATTGGCATTATAATGTGCATGTCAAATGGCCTGAGTCAGGTAAGAGGAAATGATTTAATATGTCCTCATAACCGGTCAAGTCAGTAACAAATTTCACATGGTTATACTTCTATTATATCTATTGTATCCAAAAGCTATTTTAGAAGATCAAACAAAAGCAGGTGGAGAGGGAGTTCACTGTCATGTCAGAAATAAAGACTGTTTGTACATAATGCTGCTGACATTAAACTAGTCCCTCTTTAACCAGTTAATCCTTCTGTCAGAACCCAGACCTGCTGCTAGCAAGATAGATAACACAACCAGTGAAGATAGAGATAGATAACCAATAAACCACACATTACTTTCTCAACAGCTATTTAAATATAATCAATTTACAACAAGAATGTAAATATCAAGTGGCTAATTGAGGGAGTGTTTCAATGTTGGTAATTTTACCTTAAATCTGCTGCTTGAATCATGTAGTTATAATGACTGTCATATTTATAATACAGAAACACATGAGAGACACAGATAAAAACCTGCTCTTCTACAAAAAAAAGGTAAATATATAGTTGTTGTCTTTATATGTGTGTGTGTGTGTGT
>JAZGTK010004365.1:0-24783 GCA_036877625.1 Ambastaia sidthimunki | reverse complement strand
AAAAGTCTTTTCTTTATAAAATCTAGCTCATATATTCTCAGCTTTATTGTGAGAAAAGTCTCGAGTTGGATCTGTTGACTGCGTTTGAGCTTCACACATCTGTGTTTTCACAGCTTACAGTGATTTCAGCTGCCAGTTCCCTCAGAGAAACTTCAGCTGATGTTAAAATCAGCTCGTCACAGAGAATATAGTGTATGTCATCAGTTTTGCTGTTTCATTCACAAATCTCTTTAGCCTGCACCTCACCTCTTGTCTTAAGTGGTATAAGAGTCAAGAATCATGAACCTTCAGCAAAATAATAAGAGGCACAACTGGAAAAGTTTGGTATTTTTCACTGTAGCCAATTGTTTTTTGGCAACTGATTGTTAAATACTTTGGAAAGGGCTCATCTGTATACTTATACCTAAATACATTAACATGTATTTTTCCGACTGTCTACAATTCTGACTAACATGTAAAAGAATAAAATAACAAAGTTTTAAGTTTAGGTTCGCAAGATCATCTGTTACAGTAGAAAAAAGATACATTAAAGCTGGTATTGTTGTATGTTTTAACCAAAGCAATGGTTTGTAACAATAATTAACTTTTAAGTTGTGAGAACTAGACAAAAATAGTAGGACAGAGTTTGAGAAATGGACCCCAGGGTGGCTTAAGGTCCGTGAATCTGTTTGTGGGAGATGGAGGCTGTGGCCGCCCAGCAGTAAACACACTCACCTCTGAGGTCACCGGTGCAGTGTGAAAATCAGCCATACACAGAGACCTGACCAGAGTCCACACACGCCAACTCCTTATCTCCCCTGTTCAGGCTTCTATCTGCTCGGCAAAGCACTAAACATACACACACACACACACACAGGTACTTGATTCTGTCATTTAATATCTCAGCTTCAGAGCTCCTGTCCTGCTAACAATTTTAGGTTGTAAAAACGTTTTCATGAACAAAAGCGTTCAAACTGTCCAGTTTTTTTAAATGTGGTGTTAACATTATTGTTTGGTTATAAAAGTTATTCAAACTTTTTTTTAATCTGTTACATTTTCACTAACAACTTTTTGATATGTATGATACATAATGTTAAAAATGTTCTACTAACGTTACTGCAAGACTTTGAGAGACCTTTATTAGAAATATTAGAAGCCAACGTTCTAAGAATGTTCCCTGTTAGCTGGATGGCATTCTCTTTACGTAAGCTAAACAGCAGTTCTCCATCCATCCCTCACCTGCGTGTGAAACAGAAATGAAGTTAAGAACAAAACTCTCTTAAGAAAAACAACTGACTTAAGACCCTTTCAGAAACATGATTTGGGTGGAGAGAGCGGTTGGTGTGGAACCAACACACACTGATTAGAAACAGAAGAGCGGCAGTGAGCAATGAATCAAGGAGCAAGAAAAAAACATCGTCATTATCATAATTGTCAAGATTGTTATTGACATGATGGTCTCTTTTGTAATAGACTCACGATCTCGATGTCGCCTGCTTAGTGCCTTAATCCAGCTGACATATAAGATCACATCTCGCTCTATCGATTAGGGTTTAAATTCTTAATGCTGGAACTCTACTGACATTCAAACGGCTGTTTTAAAGAAACTAAAGACAGTATATGAAGCCACTGCAGCAAATGTGTCACAGGTCTGGTTTAGTCAAAATAGATATTTAAAAGCACAAACCAGTTCTCATTTGAAGTCTAAAAGCCTTTAATTTTATATAATTGATTGCATGTTATATCCAAATGCAGCTGAACTATAATTTTTACAGGTCATTTTTCAAAATGCAACAACAAATACGCTAACAAACACAGAATAACATCACATTTCAACGGTTGTTGGGTTTTGTTGGATATGTTAACCCTGTTGTTGTTGTTGTTTTAAAAGGAAGTGTGAAAATGTATGTTTCCCGACAACCTGAGAATGTTTGCAATGTTTGGTGCTTGTCGGAACTGAATAAAACGTCTTTAGGAATAAATTGCGCCCCGGGGTTTATTAGCATGCTCTCTGCACTGTTTTAGCGTCTGATTCGCTAAATGCAATTATGCAAATCAGGCAACATCGCAAATATGCCGGAAAAATATGTGCTGAATGCAATTTGGATGGTTCAACTTCCTGTCTTGTGGGACTATAACAGGCATCTGAAATGGCTCTTTAAAATGCCGTGAATGTGCTGGACTTCACCTGGATATATGCCCAGTTCTAACACTTCTCTACATTGATCATCATGTGATGAATTACTGCTGCCACAATGAGCAGAAGACGTACACAAACATCCCTTTAAAATAAAAAATTGTTTACCGCCTGCTTTCTGTGGGTGGTAATTGGCTAGCGAAACGTTGACTACAGCAGGCTAACAGCATTGAGTTTCACAAATACAGCACTATAATATAATCTAATCTTTAACAAACTCAATTTACATGCATAAAAGACATGCTGAAACGAATGACAATTTCTATATTCAAATGCACAATGCCCCAGCTAACTATTTTAAGTTGTAAAAACATTTCAGTAACGTTTCCATTAAATAACAAAAGGCCGTAGTTTAACCAAGTCTGCACCTGGTTAAACTGAGTGGCAGGTAAGGCGTGAGTTTTTGCTAAAAAGTGGCACAAAATTATGTGAATTCATCTGTTTTATAAATTCAGAGGACTTGTATTTGGCAAAGTGGAGATGATTTTTAAGATAAAGAGATGGAAAAGGGGTGATGAAAGGAAAAAGGGAAAGACAGTGACAATGCTGGAGATGACACAGGAAAGTAAACACAAAAAAGGCGAGAGAAATGAGGGCGGTAGAGAGAGACAAAGAGGAAGGTGGGAGAGAGGTAAAGAGAGTGTTGGCAAAATTATTGTGCAGTGCATTAGGCTGGTACTGCTTCCGTATTCCTGCTATGCTGGACTCACACACACACACACACACACACACACACACACACACACACACACAGACACACAGACAGAGCTAATGATACAGAAGTATTTGGAGAAGGTTTGATCAGGTAGGCGGTTGGCAGTGAAGTCTTTTCAGGTTCTTCTTAAAGCAGAAAGATTTTGGTTCTGTTCAAACATCTTTTGAGAAGGTTTAAAAAGGTCTAGATTAGAAAGGATGTAAAAACTTTTGGTCCTTTTCAACAGCCTGATACCAAATCCAACAGCCAATTTAAAAAAAAACAATTAAAAATTATAAATGCACTATGCATTATAAATTCATAGACTCCTTGCACAAATTATTGCATTTTTATTATACCTTTTTTTTACCTTTATGCATTTGGCAAATGCTTTCATCCAAAGTGACTTACAGTGCATTAAAGAAATTCCTTTTTTCAAAATGCATTCCCTGGAAATTAAACCCACCACCTTTTGCTCATGCAATGCTCTACCAGTTGAGCCAAAGGAACAATCATTCATTTCAGTGCTGAGATATTAAAAGCTAAACGTTTTGACCTTTTGTAATGATATATAGTATGTTGAGTTTGATAACATTCTTGGACAGAGTAGTAAATGTAGTGAGTTGGTAAACAAAATAAAATTGGGTCAAACAAGTTTAAACAAAAACATAGCTAGTGTTACCCGCTCCACATGCAGACATAAGACGGAAACACCAGTTTAGAGACTGTCTTTCATTAATTCTTTATTTTATAAGCAGCGTGTGAGAGTGAGCTATCTCAGTTCAGATCTATAAAGACACAGCGTGATGCAAACAGAGGGACTGTGTTGACTGGGCTGATTGGTCTGCTGTTGGCATCACAGTTTGTAATCTAAATGGTAATATCTGGAAGACTCTATTTGACATAAATGTGGGGGGGGGGCTATGAGTTGCAATCTTCACAACTTCAGCTGGCAAGACACCCATTGAAACTTGCATTCAGCAAGTTGTGTAATAATGTGTAATCATCTATCTGCTGTGTGTGTGTGTGTGTGTGTGAGTGAGAGAGAGAGAGAACGAGTAAATATGACACTATCCCCCTATTTGAATAAAATAGAATCTTGTTAAAGTGACCATTAAAAGAAAAAAGTGGTGAAATTAAAGCAACTTTATTACCTTTAGAAGAAGATTATTTAAGAGAAACAGATGAATTGTGGTTATAATCAAAATAAGAAAATACATTTAAGGTCATTAATTTTGCAACACAATCAGTATTTTTAAATACATTATAAATCTGCAACAGAATCCAGAAGGATTTGATTCACTTCATAAAGCAACTAACCTTGAAAGATCTCACAATAAATACAAATCCAATACATTCAAATCAACTTTATGTGTTTGGCAATATAGTTCTGGAGTTGAAATCATCTTTCTTGAAAGTGGGTGAGCAGGAAGTTTGATACAAACTGGTCATACTTTAAACACTGTGTTGTATTTTGAAAAAGGTGAAACAGCTTTTAATCTTTATTCTTGTAAAAAATATATTTTGCCATTCTTATCTTACTCTTCAGTGTCTTTGGGCTGCAGAATGAGAATTAATTTTGACATCAAATGTCCGTACTATTCAATGTTTCATTTTTCAATGCTTATTTTGTGATGATGTTCTAGCCCAGTGTGACCTTGGCCGCCATTCGTCAATTTAAAATGCCACTCGCCCCATTAGCTGTATGAACTTTTTAAATGTTACGTCGGGGAGAGATATCTGTGAAATTACTGAATCAAATCCACCTGTTTTCAACTTGTGCTGCCAGTAAACTGTCAAGCTGAAAGTGACAGGTAAATTCCATTGCTTCAGTGGGGAACTGTGTGCAGAGAGCCGTATTAAGCAGCAAAGAAGCATAAAAAGTCAATTGAGTGGCATATTAAACAGGAAGGAACACACAGCCCCAGAACCAGAATTCAGGAATAACTTCAGTTCTGCTCGAGTCACATAAGGACCCTTTTAAAGCTGCAATCTGTAACTTTTGCCTCTCTACTGCCATCTCTGTTTAAACCATAAAACTGCAGGTTACGTTACATACTTTTCCTTACAAAGGTTGAAGTCAAATGAAGCCTAACAGACATTTCCAGGAAATCCAACCCAACATTTCCAGGAAATCCAAATTCAAAATATAAGTGTACGCTGCTAATCACAGTAAGGACACCGTTTTAAACACTGATCTGTCATGAACTTGCTCAATAACTCGCATGTTTATTTTTAACCAAAAAAAGTTACAGATTGCAGCATTAAAATGGAGGGGGCAGCTTTTTGCTCTTTGCCTGCTGTGTTGAATTTATCCAGAATTTCTCTTGCATATTGCCGTATGTCTGCAGCATTTGTCTCTTCAACTAATTAGATTACAATCAGTTTCAAATTGTTCTCCAGTAGATCTTAGTTGCCATATTTAGGAAGATAGCGCATTTAATTCCATGCATTTGGCTGCGGTTTGCGCAACGTTAATTAGGCAAACAAATTAGCGCTCATTGTGTAAATAAGGTGCAGTGAAGCCTAATTTACATAGAATGATGCATGTTTGTGCAGACGGAAAAAAAATGACAAAAATTAAACAAGCACAACACAGTTCCATTTTAGTTTAGGGCTTCGTCAAACTGCATTGTATGTGGTTGTTAAATAAGATGCAAGCTTTAGTGTTTTAGTGTGTTAGTGGCCTTGAAATTGTATCATGGAAACCCCTGGACAGTCCGTGATGCATCACACTGGCCTGTTTGTGTGTTTGTATGCAATGCAGTTGTATATTCTGTCAGTATTCTCTCTGGTCAGCTCAGCGGTCCGACAAGAAATTCTTTTGAGGTGATGCTCATGGTCCTGAGAGGAATAAAGAAAACTCAGGAGACAGACAGAAGTTAGAGAAGGAAGGGTGAAACGTGAGGCCTTTAGAATTTATTTTTGACTTCTGGTATCCAGGGCAAACAAAGTACACACACACACAGTTACTTATCTATCTAAATGGGGACATTTCACAGACTTTTATTGTCTTTATACACAGCTGGTCATAAACACTCAAACCCTAACTGAAAACTTTCTGCATTTTTACAAAAAAATACTATAAATTTATAGTATTTTTACAAATGAGGACATCCTAAAAGGAGGTTTTGCTCAGATTTTTCAGGTTTTGCAGACTTTTGGGTACAAATGTTTTACGGTTAAGTAAACTCACACACACACACACACAGAGTAATTAATTTAATGTCCGGCATCTGTTGATAAACTAGTCGACTTTAAGGTCCCCCCAGTAATGAATTAACCAATTACAATGAATTAAGCTCTGATCCACATAGGCCATGTCCTGCTAAAGCTAAGCTAGCTATTTCAGCTCACTGACTGTTACTTTGATAAACCAAAGGACGAAAACAATAAAGGATTTTTCATAAAACAAACACCATTTGAAACAGCAAGCGGCTCATGAAGTGTTTACAAAGCAGCTTAAGTGTCGGCAACACTAATGGCATCCTTGAGTTTAATAGGGGTATAAATGAACCTGACTCTCCAGTCTGCTGAAGAACTGCACCAGCTGATTGAGGCCAGCGTGTTGTTCTTCTCAAGCCTTCAGAGAGAACTTGATGTTTGTATTTCACAGAGTCCCTCTAATTCCGATAAGAGCCTTTATCAAAATGGCCCACAGAGTCAGCATCATGGCACAATAGTTAGTCAGTTATGCTTCAGGTGCTCATGTGGGGGATACGGGTTCGAGTCTGGCCAGTCATCAAGTAGCTAGATACTAGACTGAAGGATGGATGGAGAGACTAGATGTGTAATAAAATAGCAAGATACCAAATTAAAATAATGTTTTTGGAGCTTTCTGTAACTCTTTCTCTATTATATTTCATTATTATGGTAATACCTCCCTTAGCAAGTTTATAGGAGCGCACACTTTATTACAGTACTGTATATTTGAAGCATGATTCATTTAAAACTATGCACAGATTCTAACTTAACCTTTAGGTCAATGGCGTATATTGAACATTTTCTTTAATTTGCATTTAAATGTTTTGCATTCAGCATCCATAATCTAGATTATAGATTAATCCTTCTGATGGCCCTACAAGTTTATACATTATACATGAGAATAGATCATTAGCTCTTTACATATTATGTTCCTAATCAGTTAAAACCCTAATTTGATAAATTGCGGTTCTCTGCAGCGTTGGAACCATAGATAGAAATCTATCTGAGCTGCCCAGACCTTCTCTCCCTAATTACTCTCAATTAAATCCAGCGGTATGCTCTGGGTTACACTGTGTTAACAGCTGGATAGAGAGAAGACCACAGGCCGGGTACATTACACAGAAAGATCAGACTCCACCATCCATCATCAAAACCTTCATTCCCTCCAGCACATTTCTGGGTGGACATCCCAATGAAACCAGTAGCCAAAGGGCCCCGAAATTCTCTCCAAAAACCATTTAATTACAAAGATTTGACATGATACTTTATCTTCTTTATTTTTGTTATGGTCATTAAAAGTCGATTAGGCAAGTATTTATCTTTTGTAGTATTAAAAGACTGATATGCAAAAACTAATATAACTAAAGTAGCTACAGCTTTCTTGAGCTCACAGTGGTAAACTGTAAGGACTCCATTACTTGAACTTGTATCTGTGGTTGCTATCTATCTATCTATCTATCTATCTATCTATCTATCTATCTATCTATCTATCTATCATATATTTATCTATCATATATCTATCTATCCAACTATCTTCTGTAGTTGTTTGTTTTTTGTAAGTCGCTCTGGATAACAGCAACAAAATGATTAGATGCAAACAGCAATTTTGAAAAAATGCACTCAAATAAATCAAAACGAATCTGTCCATCCGTCTATCACCGACCTGTCTTCAGCAACAGACAGCAGTTAAACAGCAGTTGACGGGATTGTGGATTGCTTATTTTTCCACTCTGGATAAAAGGCAAAGATTTTTCAGGCTTTATTCTGAAACAGACTCTAGGTAAAATAGATCTGTTGTCATCTCGCTCTTTTCTCCCTCTCAGGAGCTATTCGAGATAATGCTAATCGGTTTCTGTCTTTTGTCTTGCCGCTAATAAGACTAAAAGCAGCAGGGCGGCCAAACACTCGTAAAGAGGGGTAAACGTTTAACGCGCCTCTGGAATGGCTGATGATCAATGCGTCATGCCCTGCGGTGCTGAGAACTGCACCAGACGCATGTGATGCAGACTGCCATTTAATTTCACGCTCAAGATCTGAGAGCCACCACTGGAGAGAGTGGAGAGAGACAGAGAGAGAGAGAGAGAGAAGGTGATGCGGATGAGAACCTGAGAGGATGGAGTGGTGGTTGAAAATGAAGAGGAAAGGGTTATGAAAAGTAAAGGACAAGGTCACAGTTAACCAAAACTAAAATTAACTAAAAATAACCCAAACTTAAAAACTACTATGCACTGTTTCCAAAACTAAAACATATTGTTAGACTAAAAAACAAATTAAAACTAAAATTTAATTTCAAAACTATAATAATCTGGGTCTCGCAGCAGAGACAGTGAAGTCTACGGTTAGAAAAACAACAGGAGGAGAATTACAGTAAGCATACAGTAAGAGCAAACAGTGCCTGGCTCTTATTCAAGCAGCTCAGTCTAGCACAGGAATGAGTGAAATGCAGTTCAGACTGTCAGATGTGAGGACGCAGATGATTGAAATGAGATCCTCTGTGAGATTCAAGACTCAAGACTCAAAAGACCTCAGAAGAGCTACAGTAAGCCCAGCAGAAGAACTGTTTGGAGCGGTTTGCTGTGTGCTGGTATTATGCGGGATGGTGTGGCATTATGGGTAAAATTCAGGGACGTTAGTGAGTGGAACATTGCTTGGAGAGCCACTGCCATTGTGCACTTAAACAAAACAAACTAAAACATTATATGTGTGTGTGTGTGTGTGTATAATTTTATTAGTGCACCACTTGTGCATGCTAGGCAAGGATATTTCTATATACTCACATTCTTGCTATGACATTGGTTATCTGTAAAGATTAATGTGTCCTCTAAAAGTTTTTCTTGCTTTTAAAATGAAGTAGAATAAAGGTAACAAATTTGTAAACGCACCCTAAACTCTAAACAAACTATTAAAAAACCACAATAACAACAACTTAAAGCCTTATATTTATTAAACAATCAATAATTAGTGTGGAGTAAGTAAATAAACACCAAACCAATATTCAAAACAAAATGGACTCATGTTGTCAGAGGAACCTTCAGACACGCTTTAGAAGATCCTTCCAAATTCTTCAACTGAGCTGATCTTCATACTGTTTCCGGAAACAGTCCCCGACAGGAAAGAATTCCCAGCAGCGCTCCTGAAGCATCTTCCACACGTACGATTCCTGTTGTGTTGAGCGGAACAGAAACAGCGTGTTAAAATAAGTCAACTAAAAACTTGTTTTGGGCTGTATAAACCATCATACATAGAATATTGGCTTATGTCGTGTCTACCTCACAAATCATTTTTCAACGGTTGCACGATTACCTCAGGCACAAAATACCTTCCCTCTCAAGAAATGTCTATATATCTATTTTCAATAAAGATCCTGACATGAGAAGTTACCTGCCCAGTATGTTCTGTGACATCCTTATTGATGAGGTACATCAGAAAGAACCTGAAGCACAAACAACATACAAAATAACATACAAAAGATCTACAATTTCACCATGTTGTTTATATATATAACACCTATTTAAAGTACCATACAATAAAATGTAAATACAATATACGGTATATCAATATAGCTATAACTATTACCATCTGATACCGACATTGCACCTCTTTGTAAGGTAAATAAAATATATTTTCCTCTGGAAACTAGATTTCAGAACAGCCTGTGAAGTCTTGACCTGATAAAGGCCTCAATTAAAGACAAAGAGCTGATCTTTGACACATGCCTCGGGTCGAACCCTTTCAGTGTTCAGCATTACTCACAGGTAGTTGGCCAGGTTGTGCTCCTGCAGCGTGTGCGACTCGAACCCGTGAGGCAGGGTGTCAAAATACTCGCTGCCAATGCCACAAATGAAACACTTAGTCTGAACAGAAAACAAACAAGATTTAACGGCACTCCATATTCACTGTATAATAAATATTCACTTAATAATATATGACGACTTAACAGAAAACAAACGGCTGGTCTGAAGAGCTGTTGACAGAGATTAATAATATATATACCAACAGAGAAATAAAATATTAACACAAAGGCACGGCCGGACTCCAAATTATAATTAGGAAAATGTTTATTTTTCGATAAATTAATTCACGGTGTTAATTGGAACACCAGATGACAGGCGTCATAAATCTGAATGGATTCAGGAAGTACGGTTGGGTTTCATTTAAACGTGCGAGACTCACCTCCATGTCTTCTTTAACTTGTTCCTGTTGGTCTCTCAACTCGCCGAAGGCATCAATGATCAGACCTGATGTGTGTGAAAAGGAAATCATTTGGTTTAAAAGAGATATGACAATAGAGCAATTTAACAGTCATGACACTTTGAATTCTGGGTAATTTTCCACACATCTCTATGATCACAGGGTCCTCAGATCTCCTCCCATAAACCCCTTCTCAGCATGACAACCAATTCATTCATTCATTGTTTAACGCTGCTCCAGCATCAAAGGCTATATTCATAGCAGGAATTGACCTAATCATGCATGTCTTTGGACTATAGGAGGAAAACATAGTACCCGGTTGAAACCCACGCTGACACAAGGAGAACATGCAAACTCCACACAGAACACTCCTGTATCAGCCAGAACTCGAACTAGGCACCTTTTCGCCATGACGCAACAATGCTACCCACTGAGCCACAGTTCCGCCCCTCAACATCTATCTAGAGTCTCCCCGCACGAGTCTGGCAGTAGAGGACAAACGATGACTTAAACGAAACCGCTTATTGGCCCCATTGAAACGTTCTGCACAACACATTCGTCTCACGTTCAAGTTCGTCTGAAGCTCTAGATCAGCAGAGAAGGTCTCTCACCCTGAATGATGGCGAGAAGAATGACGATAACGAAGAAAAAGAACGTGATGTCGAAGATGATGCGATAGTACTCAAACTCATCGCCCGCTGGATCTTCGATTTCATCTCCGATGCCTCCTCCAGCTCTCACGCCAACGTACATGTGGAACATGTAACACTGTGTACACAAACACACACAAATATTTACTGTTTATATTTATACATTATACAAACACGTATAAACACGTCTTCTTTTGAAGTGCTGAAATGATTTGGCTATATGTTTAGTTTGTTTAAAATCTCTTATAAAAACAGTTTAATTAAAAAAAAACATTCCCTGTTTGGCCCTGTTTGTGGGATCTTAGCTGTTTTCCCTAAAGTCAAGATTTCATGCACAAAAGCAGTTGTATTTTAAGTTTTTTATGATAATTGGTTCTTTATGACTATTGTTTTTTTATGATTGCTGGTGTTTAGATATATACAGCCTTTTGTGCTACTGTGTTTTTAAGACAATATGTAAATGACCTCTGTTATGATTGGCTAACCTCCTGAGACAAAGATACTCACTGTCAGCATATCATCACATTTCATGTCCATTGAACTCCCATCTTCGTTCTTGTCATAAAACTTGCGAAAGAAGTTAAAGGCCACGACGGTGTAAAGATACACAACAACAGCCAGGAGTCCTACAGTCAGAACCAGCTGAAACACACAGACAACAGCCTTTCATCTTCAGATCTGGACACACTTAAAAAGTATAAATGTCATGGCATTAGATAACAAAATATCAAACCGTGTTTAAAGAAAGAAAGTTCAAACAAACCTTCCAAGTGAAATTTTAAAATAAAAGATATACTGTTAAAAATAAAGGAAAAAGTAATTGGATGTTTATTGGTCAACCATAGTTGAATGCATCCATAGTTTTGTATTCCAGAATTTAATGACATTTGTGCATTTTAAGCGTCTAAGTGCATTTTAAGTGTCTGTTTGTGTGTGTTCCTGTATATACACACAAACACTACAAACATCATACCTGCTTGCCATTATGCGTGACAGATGACAGTATAGTGCGGAGTGTTTTGAAGCCCATGGCAATGTCCAACAGATGTGCAGCAAAGAAAAAATTGTTATAATGTCCCAAAACAGACACAAACATATACCAGGCCAGGTAAAGAAAGGACTGAGAGAGAGAGAGAAGAGAGAGAAAGGGAAGAGAGAGAAACAAACACACAGACAATTTGATGTAAGATGTGGTGTATTACATACTGCTGTGTTTAAAAGCTTTTCACTGTTTTTTTCAGGTTTCTTACATTGTCAGTGAAAACCACTCCCAGCTTCCAGATTTGATACTTTACATCAACTGTGTTCAATCTGAAACTGTGAAAACATGAGAAAGATTTTTGCTTATCGCATTAACCACTACTGCCATCATCTGGCACACGGTGATAATATTATTTAATAGACCATCTCACAGAGCTTCACTGAATAGACACAGGTTTGATTTTAAGAGCTCGTTTTTAAAAGTAACTCACAGGCCAGATGCAGAACCCTTTTGAACCGGTCTCTTCCTCTCCTGAGCATCTGAACTGAAGTCCAGAGCAGCTTTATCCAATCCCAGCAGTTCTCGAACCCGTGCCGAACCATACATCTCTCCATACTTTGCCATCACCTGCAGCAGTGAAAGTTGTCACAGAATATAAACAAAATGCATCACAGTCACAAAATGCAATGATCTCACAATTTGTGAAAATCTAGTTAAAATTGTTCTGTAGCTCAATTGGTAGAGCATTGCTTTAGCAGCTGTATTGTAAAATGTTATGTAAACTTATAATAAAATTAGGATTAATACTACGACTAGGCTAATCCTAATTTTAGGATTTAATCAGAGATGTTAAAATTGTAGTATGTCTCAAATGTGTTTCAAAATGACAAACTTTGAGAAAATATGAAATATTAATAATACCTTTCTTTTCACAAATTTATCCCAGTAATAACTTGGGTACGAGCTGAAAGAAACAGCAAATGAGGGGTAAAATATTTTCACTGTGCAGTCGTGACAGTTCCATATTAAACATTGCATTCATTTAACGACAGCCATATTGCTCATGTCAGCTTTCTGAGACCCTCGTACGCCGTGTTGATGACCATCCTGTCCCACTGGCCTTTGATGTCGTCTTCTGAAGGTTGATCTATGATGTACAGCCCGTCAAACTCCAGCTTACGAGCCACTTCCTTCTCCCGCTTAAAAATGACTAAAGGAACCTGTCGGGGTCAGATCATGTCCAGGCTGGATTAAGGATGGCATGCACCCTGGGGTCCAAAACTTAGAATTTTGACGGAAAATAAATACGAAATATTTAAGTTTTAGCACCAAATCTAGGTCACTATTCAGAAGTAAATTTGTACCAAAAGATGCTTCCATTTAAGCAGGTATGATGCTTTTTGGAACGTTTTTAGATCATGCTAAGATAACATGGAGTACCAGGTTTTACACAAACTTGTTGAGCTCAAGTGCATGATGTCATTAAACCAAAAGGTGGCCATACCAATTTTAAATGAACTTTTCAGACAAATTGTTATGCTATGATAATAATTATTAAAATAGACAAATGGGGCTACTTGCAAAGGCAAATATTATTGATGAATCTGATGTGTTTATGTGTGTGTGTACTGGTATAAATGGTTTACGAGGACACAAATGTGTATAATGACATTTGTAACAATGTGAACTTGGTTTCTGAGGACACGTCCTGTGCCTTCATAAACAAAATGGCTTTTAAAAATGTACTAAATGGTGTTTTTTTTTAATAAATAATGGCAAAAGCTTTTTGGGAGAGTTACAGGCAGGGTTACGGAAGGGGGTAGAAATTTGATTAACTCGATATAAAAATCATACATCTGTGGAGAGTCCCTGTAAATCACATATACGAGCATGTGTGTATGTGTGACCTTCAGACAGTAGTAGCCGATGATACAGCAGAGTGAGATGAGTGTGTGCAGGACAGCCAGACTGTGCAGAATCATTTTCATGTAGCCGGTGTTCTCTTCCAGCTCAAAATAAACTTCCTGTGAATCCTTGGTGCAGTTATCACAAAGAGTCTCCACATCTCCATCGCCATCATCAACGGCTGAGGAAACCTAGAAATTAAAGAGTTATGTACACATTTCTGATCGTGCATCTGTGCTAACACTAAATCAATACCCACCTTGTAGAACAGCAGAATAAAATTGATGGCAAAAGTGAAGAACAGGGCCAGCAATCGCATGTTGTAGAAATTTCGTGCAAAACAGTTCTGCAGGAGAAATGAAGACATAACGCAGGTCATTGGCACACATACGCGTGTCTGGACCCATATGGGCAAACATCTGTTAGAATGCTTGTAAAACAACAGCGAACGAGAGAAAGCAACACACCAACAGTTTGGTCTTCTGAGAGCAGAACATTTTCCAAATGACCGATTTGTGGATTTCAGGTTCTTCTGGTTTAGAAGAGCTGAGCTTTCTGACTCTCCGTTTAGTCTTCTTTTTCTTCTCACCGTCTTTTACACTGAGAAATTTCAATGCAATGTCTTAGTTTATGCAGCGTTACATAATTCTTTTTTCATACAAATGTTTTTGCCAAACAAATCGTCCACAATGTGTTTTCACTCATTATCTTAATATTGTGCAAATATCAAAGCTAACTGCAATGAAGCATTGGGGATTTGCATGTTAATTCAGAGGGACTAACAGTCATTCTCAGCATTCTAAGATATTTTAATTTCACACCCAATTGTTCAGGGCTGGACAGCTTAAATACCCAAGTGAACTGAGGAGAATAATAAAACATTTTTGCATAGTTTTCCAGAGCTGCCCGCAGGGTTCAGTAATGATAGACTTAAAAGCTGAAAATCTGTGGGATTCCCTGTTAAAGCAGCAGTTTTTTGTCTTATTTAAATGCGTGAGTTTGATCTTCTCCCAGTATGAAGCTCTTACGTGGCTCTCTCAGCCTCTGAAACCTTTTCCTCTTGCACCGCATGAAAATCCTCCTCAGAGACATCCACCTTTTGTAACAACAACAAAGCAGAAATAAATGTACACAAACATCCACTTAGTGGACAAATGTTCAAAATCGACATAAACATCTCCTTAGTGCGCACAAATATTTAAAGTGGACACAAATGTGCACACAAATATTAACTTAACAGACAGAAATGCTTCAAAGTGGACACAAATGTCCACTCAAATATTCATACTTATGTCCGCTTATTGGACACAAATGTCCACTTCATGGGCATCAATGGCAAGTGACTAGTAACTATCCTAAGCTTATACATTTTAGTAAGTTGAAATGTTTATACTATCAGGACTGTTGACCTGGTATTTGGAGATGTGTAGAAGATCATCCAGGCCAGCTTGTTGGTCACCTCTCAACAACATGTACTTTCCTCCCTGCTTCTTCAAACACAAACCGAAAATATCCGTGAGGAGCTGAGGGTCTCTGGACACGGCAGACAGATCCAGACTCATGCCTCTGAGACTACCCTGAGATGAAAACCCACGTGTGTAACTGTTATTCTCTCTGTCTGCTTCTTCTCCATCCCATGTGACCTCCACCATGGTAGGATCCCGAAGGTCACCGAAAAGGTCAGCCAGTTTCATCTCTTTAGCCGCATCAATAATCCATCCACTCAAGAAGATGTGGTAGAACAGATAAATGTAAAACCAAATTGCACTCAAAATGGCACGAGTGATAAGCAGAACAATGTTCTGGAAGAAAGAGAAGATTCCTGAGAAGATACCCTTGATGGTGATCTCCTTTATTTGCTTTCGGATGTGTCTTATGGAGAGAAGATTCATCATAGAGAAACATCTCGAGTCTCTGGCCATCCTGCTGTCTTCTGTAAGGTTTTCACCTTTTTCTACTTTTTCTTTTTCTTCATCCTTTGCTTTGGGTTCCTCTTCACTTGAACCTGAGATCTGTGCAGCCAGCTGCATTTCAAAGATCGTGTCTTCACAGAAGTTGACAAACAGTTCCATCTTTTCCTTCCCTCCTCCCTTATTTACAACATCAAAGATGAACTGCCGCTTGCTCTCCTTCACCTAAATCCACATGCAAACAGTGTGAAAAGATCCAGACCAGGGAACAGAGAACATTCTCAGAACGTTTGCTAACATTATTTAAAATTTCAAATAAAATTTTAAAGCGATCAAAAAACGTTCTTGCAATAATGCTGGTAGAGCTTTTTAACTCAAAAGAAAGTTTTTGATTATGATCTTTTAAATTGTTAGTGTTACGTTACAGAATAAACAAACTGTTTATCTAATTGATAAGCAAAAACATTAATACAACATCTTTTTTTAACATTAATAGAAACTTTAGGGATGCTTTTACAACCTAAGCTGGGATGGCCCAAAAACACCATAACATTTATCATCAACATTATGCAACAAACAATTTCAATTATATAAAGACAAGACCCACTTATATAAGAGAATTATATAAGACACACACTAGCAGACCATTAAAGTACACTAGTAAATAATCTTTTATCACCTGCGGTTTCTCCCACTGTGTGCGGCTAGATTCGCTGATCTCAAAGTAGACTCTCTCAATCCGTTTCCCACTGCCCAGGATTTCGATCCTTCCGAGATGAGACTGGAAATACTTAAGCAAACTGTCAGCCAACTCCAGAAAATTCTGCAAGTGAGCATCATTGGGCATATGCTCGGACAGATTGGTCAGAAGAACTGCCACATTAAAGCCAATATCTTTGGCCGGTTCATGAAAACGCGTCACAAACTCATGGTAATCCAAAAGCTCGCTTTCTGTTTCTGCACAGGAAAGCAGAAATTCCATCTCAGACTGTGAATAACGCTTGAAGCTCTCCATGGCTCGCTGGAAGTCCTTTCGGGAAATGAGTCCCCTGCCATCTGGGTCGTATTCCCTGAAGGCTTCCGAAGATGTGAGGTCTTTGAGCTTGAGGAACATATCAAAGAACTTGAGGATCATCTCGACATTGCTTGATGATTCCACCAGCATGTCCACCATCTGTTTTCCAATAGTCCCATTTACCACATTTCCTAAAGAAACATTTACATCCTCAGAATGACTGCAGAACACAACAGGGCCACATTTCTTATAAGCAGAACCGGAAGTTTCTGGAACTGTATGGAAATTGAGAAGATCTTCACATGGTTTTCCTCACATTGCTCCTACCTTCAAGCATGGAGAGCAGCATTACCACCATGTCCTTCTGTAAGTCCATCAAAGCCTTCAACAACTCTATCTGGCTGGAATCCTGCATACAAATAAATGGCAATGTGATGTGATGTCCTTCAACATCTTTGAGTTTCCTATATTAGTACTGTGTGATGAATTATGTTTACAGCAATTTGGCTACAAACCAACCTGAGAAAGTTTCATCTGCAGGTGAGCAAACACATGGAGAAAACCCACTACAGCGTCCCACAGACGACTGTGAGCCAGACTCTGCTGGTTACCAGCACAGGGACCCTAAATCACACACCACAACAGCCATTTTAATGGATGTCATGGATTAAATCAGGCGTCTTACAACCTCAGAAAGAACACACACACTTTCATTTCTTTGATTTTGGCATGTACTATGATAAGATCACATTATTTAAAACGTAAACTTAGCTAGAATTAAATAATACATTTAATCCAAACAAATGTAAACTGTAATGTTCATAAATCTACAACAATACTGCAAACATTTGACAGTAAGTTTTGATTCTTACAACAATGTATCATTTCAAATTGAGTAGATATGTATCTATTACATTAAGTACCAAACATAAAAACATTATCACAACCTATTCACAACATTAAAGAAACATGTTACATATTCACACAAAAATACAGTTATGCCAGGTTGGCTAGCAAAATATTTCTCTGAATCTCTAAATTTAGAGCAAGCAGTGTTTTTTGAAGACACATCTCCGCTGACACATTTAAATACAGTTTGTGATCATTTGAGTGCATTTACCTGGATGTATTCAGTGAGTGTGTTGAACACCTGCTTGGCCACGCTGATGGCTTTGGAGAAGTTCTGCTGACCGCGCTCATCAATCACACCTTTCCCTGAATAATACCAGTAGAAATCGCTGATGGACTCCTGCAGATATGAAATCATCCATCACTCTCAGTATCACACACTGAAATGGAGGTGGCCTGTCATCACTGAATGCCTAATGGAAACTAGATCTGGCCACAAACTCTGTTTTGCTGTTTTGAGTCCCTCTATGACATGGATCATTCTATGCTGAAAATCTCACACCATTTTCAGCAGCGAACGTGCATGTTTAATCTTATTTTCGACCATATTACAAAGAGGAAAAATGAAACAAGGCTGAAATGCATAACTTTATTTAAAATGAACAAAATCAATTATTGAGAAAGCACGTAACAGATTAGTGTTCAAAACGTCCGTCTTAGCCTGATTCACAATGGCATGTTTATAATAATGATTTATAATGTCCATAAGCAGAAGGACGATGAGCCGGCTACTACTGTATATATTATATGTGGGTGCTGAGGATGTTGGAGAATTTGTATCTTGTTCCACATTAAGAAAATAACTCTGCAAGTAACCTGCAATTTTATGTTTCAAACACAGATGGCGACAGAGAGGCAAAAGATTGCAGCTTTAGAAATGTAGTTTTTGAGTTCAAGTCATTCATCTTGCCTGAACCCTGAGCAGATAATCCACAGTAGAGATGATGATGTTGACTGTTGTGTTGTTCCCGGTTTGAGTTCTCAGATAGTTTTGAAAATCTGCGGAGAGAAAATATCTTCACAATGTTCTGTAGTGCATGTATACACACCAACACCATCAACATCATTGATTACAAAATAACCTGAGGAATAAAAATAAGTCGCAGGTCTGACGGTTATTCACATTATATTTGATCAAACCTGTGTTATGGCCTTCACAAAGAAGCTGAAGAAATCGGAAAAGGTCACAGGTCAGCTGTGCATCTGCCATTACCCTATCACCTGAGAGAGAGAGAGAGAGAGAGACAAAAGAGAAAATACAAAATGCAGCAGTCAGTCAATAAAAAGAACAAATCTGCCTCTTCTGATACCTACATTCATTTTTCAAAAAAGCACTTCTTTGTTATAGATGTCAGTGATTTACCTAAATTGTCTTCAGCACCCACTCCTAAACTCTCAGCTTTGATCTGCCTCTCAAATGCGTTCAAATCCAGCACACTGTGACACACAGAATTACAACCCCAACATCAAACACACAACCGCAAACTAACAGACACTCCAAAGACACTTCCATTATGATGCATGAACAGATTGACAGGAATGAAGAGGAGTTCTTTTCTGCTGATTAGACCAAGCAACTTTTGAAACTGTTGTTGGGGTGACGGGCGATAAATAGTTGAACAAAGCACTTCACCATTTTAAAGAGCTTTCTGTCAGGGAAATGTCTGAGAATGCATTAGCCAATAAGAGCCCAACCTGCAAGACTGCATTAGGCCGACCAGACTGTGAAAGAAAGACACGTCTCTCTTCTGCCTCAAGTAATCCAGCATCTTCTGTAAATTTTAAGGTGGTGAGAAGAGATTCATCAACAGAGATGATAAACACAAGGAAGTTGTATTCTAGATTAAAAGTATTGGTGAACCAGTCTGACCTCAAACCCACCTGCTGGACAGAAGTGTTTCCACCATTGAGTATTGCGATGCCAAGCTTCAGTGTGGCAGCTACCATAGGACCCATATCACCTGATATATAAAACACCAATATCAACTTCCTCTCCAGCTGAACAACATTTGAGTGTTAAAACCAAAAGTACGAGCAAATTGACTTAAGAAATCAGCATAAAACTTAAACTGCTAACACTTTACAATAAGGTTTTATTCGCTAGCACTGGTTAATGCAGTAGCTAACACGAGCTAACAATACTTTTATATAAGTTAATCAAGTTAGTCTATTGTTCATTAATGTTAACACAATCTTTAATTCAAATATGTATTAGTAGATTATTAAATGCTGTGTATGAAATGTTAATTGATAGTTCATGTTAAGGCTGCAATGTGTAACTTTTGCATCTCTATCGTCATTTCCGTTTTATTGTCATCTCTGTAGATTGTGTTTGGACTGTTAATTGATTTGCATACAACTTTTAGTGAATTTGGCTTTAGAAACCAGTCTTCAGTCTTGTTGAAGTTCCACCAGTAAGTGGGGACTGATACCTCTGCTGGCGCTGAGGTTCTGTAGGACCATCTCAGCAGCTCCACGTTCATGTAGCTGGGCCTGCTGATACAGCAGCCTCTGCTTCTCAATCTCCTTTTCCTAGAACAATCAATCAGTTAATCAATTCACAAAGAAATGAAACATATCAACTGTTCCTCAGTCTATTTTTCCTCAAGTCACTCATTGATTACGTAATTAATGAAGCGAGTTTGAAACAGCGTCGACATCTTCTGCTTCTCCAGTTCTGGGTTTTTCTCCTAAAACAAATCAATACCAAATCAGACTCTCGCACAACCACTTCAGTTTCCCACTGCTGACCTCAAATGACTTCAGCCCGTCTTCATCCTGGTCTTCCTCACTCTGGCAACTCTATAATGACATTGACAGGTCAGCATCAATCTAACATGTTTTGAAGATGTTGCAGTTATAATCTAGATCAGTCTCAGTAGTGGCTCTTACCCTGGCCATGATGTCAGCATAGCACATGTACAGAACATCCTCTTCCAGTTTACTGTAAATACAGAAGATAGTCAAAACGGCCACCCAAGTTAAAGACAGACGCTTGTTGAGCAGATCACAAACAACATTTTTAGGAATCATAGGAACACTGTCTTTAACTTTTTGTGCTTATTATGGGATGTTATTGCTACTTCCAGGCTTCTTAAAGGTGCAGTAAGCAATGTCTGAGAAATGCAGTTCATTTTAAAAATTGACACCCAAACAAACAATTTTGTGAATATTTGCTAAATGTCTGTTGTGTATGCTAAATAAAATATTGTACTTGCACTGTGTAAATAGTAGAAAAAATAAGTGGATTGGGCTGATCACCACAACACCGTAACACTCTCGTAGCCAATCAGCAACTGCGTATTTACTGGCTGTTAGTCATTGCTTGTGTTGCCCAGTGTGTTCATTATTTTCAGGGCTGAGCAAGAAAGGGAGGGTTTGTTTGTTTGGGTGTCGAAATATCAAATGCGTTTCTCGAAAGTCACTAACCAGATAGATTATACTGGTTGACCAGCATTTTATTTTGTTGATAAACAGCATGCCTATACTAGTCCATCAGTTAGATTAGCACCAAAATAACATCGGCCTTCCAGGAAAAATAGAAATGCATGCTGGGTACAGCTGGTCCTTTCAGTAAGGTTGATCTACACACACACACACACACACACAAATGCATGAATCCATCACACACTCATCCATACAAACCTCCTCTCAGTCAAGGCACTTCGTCTGAAGAGATTGATAAGCTGGTGGAGCGGATCAATCATTTTGCTCTGCTTCAGTCCCTCCTTTACAATCTCTACATGAGCTGTTTTCTGATGGGTAAAAACCAGCATTTCAGATACCACAGAATCAAAAAATTCATGGTATAAAAATACGTTTTAGAAATGAAAAATGATAGTCAGGCACTATCGGTGAACACAGCCTCACAGCCAAATCTTCAATCAGTCTGTCCTCAGGTGAGCCACAAGCTTCCTCCAGCCAGACGCGCTCATAACCCTGAAGGAAGAGGTTTACTGCTCTGTGCCTGCAGGAGAAGACAAATGTCATGTTAAAATGAAGCAATTAATATCTGTTTCAGCCTATTGCAATTTAAGAATGACACAATGTTTGCTTTATCTCTGGGCTTGCTCAACAACATTAGAGTTTTTTTTGCAGCCCTTCAGCTTTTATCAGTCAGGTAATTAATAATGTCATTTTAACAGGACATGTTCTAATCCTCTAATGGGCTTTGCTGCACACCTGGGCAGATTGTATAGAGGAGCCATTCTCAAACACGCCACTACAGCCCGTTTCCTCTGCTTGGACAGCATCTTATGCCACGCGGCCCTCTTTATCTTCTGAGGGTGATCCACCTGACAACAACCAATCACCAGTTAGAATTGTTTGGAATGTTAAAGCTGCAAGCCGTAACTTTTGCCTCTCTACCGCCATCTCTGTTTAAAACATGCAATACATATATAGACATACAAACAAATCGGTCAAAAGTTTAGGGTCACTTACTCATCTTTTCTTAGTATGTCATAAATATTTCTTCCCACACTTTTAGAATAATAACTCATTAAAAGTATTGAATAATACTAATAATAACAAAAATTGAACAATACAAATTCAGACTATGTCAGATTCTAAAACCTTCAACGTAGCCAATATTTGTCTAGAGTTTGTGAAAAAGTTCTCTTGGCAGTTTATAATGCAGCTTCTTGTGGCATCACCCTGAGATGCTTTTTAAACTGTATTTAAAGACTTCCAGTATATGCTGGGCTCCTATTGGCTGCTTTTTTCACTATTTGGTCCAGGTCATTCATTTCAAAAAGCTGTATTATTTTATCTGTAACACAACCTGATGCAGGTGGTGGAGGACACGAGCGATGTTTAAAACCCTCTCAACACTGACGGTATCCACCGTGTTTTCACACAGATTCTGAAAATAAAAAGATGTGAGGTGAGAACAGACTCAAATAGCCGTTTTCACAGGAGATTATCAGCTTTTATTTTCAGGCTGTCTGTTGGCACACCTGTTGCAGGCTGTTTCGAATGTATTCCCTGACCTCGTCTTCCGTGTCTCTCTAGAAACACATTCATATTTCAGACATCAGGTAAATTAAATACAATATATCTTGAGATGAGAAATGTATTGATTTTGCAAACATTGTTACTATTGATCAGTATGAACAGCAGCCGTACCTGTGAAAAACGGCTTTTGGCCAGGGTGACTAGGCCCTGATCGTCATGGCAACAACCGTTCAGGGCAACCGAGAGAAGTTTTTTTGGCGCGACCACAATAAGTGAAGTGTGTGTGGAATAACGATCACCTTTCCTCTTTACCCTCCTCTCCTGGTCACACACCCCTCCCTTTTTGGAAAATCGATACAATTTAGTTTCATTCGATATTATTGAACAGCATATTTGAGTTGAATTACGACTTGTTTATAAAATTCCATGTGTGCTTCTAGGTTTACAGGCCAAAGATTGGTTTATTTTCAAAGAAAAGAGCGTAAAATCAGGGCAAATGAAACCTGGTCGGGATTAATAGGAACTATAGAGGCCAAATGGTCATTTACAGAGTAAAGCAAAATTATTCCGATGAAATGAAACCTTTTCCATTCTGTTGCTGTTCACCAAGAATGACATGTTGTTGATTTCATTTTGAACAACAAAGTTCTGTTCCTCCCATTTGAAATTCTGTAAAATCAAAAACAACATCAGGGCAAGAGTGTAAAAGACAAAATACTGAAAAGCTAAAAAGAAAATGTTGCCAATGATTGATTTAGAAAATGGGATTGCATCATAAACTGTATATACACATTTCATTGTTTCTTCATTTATAACATTAAGCATACTTAAACATTACCTGTATTCAGCGAACAGGGAATGTTCTCAGAATGTTGACTAACATTTAGACAACACAAGTTTTCTTAAAGTTATCAAAATAATAATAATATATCATATACATCAAAAATGTTATTCCTAAGGGGATAGTGGAAAATTTCACAACCTTACAGAATTATAAAGTGTTTGAATAACATTCTTACAATTAAGCAATAATGTTAATACAACATCTAAACAATCTGAACATTTTAAAAGTTCTTAGAACGTTAACCTCTTACTTAGTTACTTAGTGGAAACATTAGGGAAATGTTCTTACAACCTATGATGTAATGTTTTTAATAATATGGCTCCTCTAGGACATCAGATGTGTAAGTGAGGGTGCTCACATGAGATTTAGCCCAGAAAATGAAGACTTCAGCTGCAAGGCAGAAAAGTTTCTCAGCATCTGCGTTTACTTCTCTCAGCCAACTCATTCTAAGAGAGGAACAATTTAAGACACCAATAACCAGTAATTCTTGGAGAACAATACAATAGCTTACCAGCACAGTTTCTCACCTGTGGAGGTCTATAAATGGAATTAGCAAAGGGTAAAATGCGTATATATCTTGCACCAACACTGTAAACCTCTTCTGGATGTCTAACTCCTTCTCTGAAAGATCACCCCGCCCCTCTGACTTCAAATGCTCCTCCTCCAAATGCACAGACTCCGCCCTCTTCCTCAACTTTTCCATCAGAGGTAGGAAGTGAGTCTTTAAGAGGTGTGGCTCTGCTTTGCTGATGATTGGCTGGCCAAACACTACAGGAAATGTACATTATTTGTTTTGTGTTGACTTTGTATTTCCCAATGTTAAAATCTGCGCTAAATTTATTGGTCAATTCAATTCACCTGCGAGTCGTTTCATCCAAGCGCTATCTGCTGTCCCCAGATGGGCATTGATGATGGTGAGGATGTGACCCAGTAGGGCATTAGAGTGTTGCGGGGTGACAGAACAAGAACAGAAGCCATCCTCAGATGACTGGTTTTCTGCCTCCCCCCATCGAGAGATATAGCTACACAACAGAGGAATTGTCACTTCTGTAACCCTCAGTAAAAGGGCTTGGCGTGCGGCTGGCCCCGCCCCTGCAAGCTCTTCGACCTCTGAGAAAGCCTCCTGCAAAGAGGGGAGGAGCCCACAGGCTCTCTCGGCTAGAAA
The DNA here is from genome assembly GCA_036877625.1 of Ambastaia sidthimunki. Lineage (NCBI taxonomy): Eukaryota > Metazoa > Chordata > Actinopteri > Cypriniformes > Botiidae > Ambastaia > Ambastaia sidthimunki. The sequence goes on along the minus strand of JAZGTK010004365.1, from coordinate 182 downwards.
ACCACGCCCACATTTGTAAGCATGTAAGGCTGTAGAAATATGTGCATGTGCCATTGAACCTTTCTTGGTTTTACCTTCATCAGTCATAGAGAGGGACTGAACGTCATTCCGTTCCAAGAAACACACGGGAAAAGCTGCCGATAATGCGGCCAGACACTCCCCCAGGACTGACCTACGCCCAT
>JAZGTK010004364.1:0-24788 GCA_036877625.1 Ambastaia sidthimunki | reverse complement strand
GTTTTAAATGCAGAAGGCCAACAATTGAGTTTCCTCATCAACTGGCTGACCGTTATTGAGTTTCACTGAACTGAGAACTGGAAAAACAATGTTAATTAAATGTAGAGTGGAAACAGAAACTTATTTTTGCTCCAATAAGCTTTCCAAAGGATCACCTGCGGCAGGGTGGAACATATTCAGAGTTCATTGATCACCTTTCACCTCTTTCCACAACTCCAGTCTGGGCAGGATTGCAAGGACATGGCTAGCCAGTAAAAGTAAGGCTTTTAAGACACGCCCCCAACTCATGTAAGAATGAAATATAGCCTTAGCATCAATTTTGTAACATTTATCTTCTTGACAGTTCTTGAATTATATTTTGTGTGGTCAGCATGTTTAGAGAAGAAATGACTCAACACCATCAGCAAAGACAAATGAATAATGCCAATGGGGTTTTGTACATTCAAATTACTGACCTCTAAAATCTGTAATTTGTCACAAAATGTTGTGGAAAAATCACTGAGGTCAACTGCTCTACAGAACTTGGCAGTTAATGCACAACTTGATCCGTGAAAGCCGTATTGAAAGCCTGAGATTAACTGAGTTTATACTTTATACTGTCCTATTTCTCTCATGGATACCAATACACTTTTAGGTTAAGATTTTAACTGTTTAATGTCAAGCTAAACCCTGCTGAAAAATAACAGTTTAAAGCTTAAGCCCAGCTCATTTGGTGGTCTTAACTGGTCTCCAAGCCTGGTCAGGCTGGCCTATTGACTGATTTTAAAGAGTTTTGGGCACATTTCGGTAAAATGGGAGGACAAATTAGCTGACCCCCTAGCTAAGTCAACTAAACACCAGTTTTGTTAGGCTGGGAGATCAGCTTAAACAAACTAAGACCAGTTAACTATCTTAAGCTGGTTTTATCTGGTTTTAATCAGAAGACATTCACAAGCAATACACAACCTGTGGGGAATTTACCTGTAGCTTCAACCATGCCCTCCAAGATAACTACAATCTCAAACTCTTCCTTCTCCATCTGCGCCCGGGACATTTCCCAGAATGGACTCTTCTCATTGATCTCATGTGAGATAATGAGGGGTGATACCAGGAACAGCCGATCGTCTCCTGTGTCAAAGCCAATATTGATGTCCGTCTGGTTGAGTGGAATGAACTCGCCCTCCTTGGTCTGCTGTGAACGAATGAGTTTGGCACGGATTGACGCTTCCACAATGTGAGAATTTCTCAGGTCGCCCACTCTAAACATCAGGCACATCTTGTTGTCCCTCACAGAGATCACAGCCTTGTGGGAGAACATCAGCGTCTCTGCTCGGTTCTTGGGCTGTGAGATCTTCACGAACATACAGCCCACCATCATGGCGTTGACAATGGATCCCAGGATGGCTTGTACCAGCAGCAGAATGATCCCTTCTGGACATTTCTCTGTGATGACACGGTAACCGTAGCCAATGGTGGTCTCTGTTTCGATGGAGAAGAGGAAAGCTGAGACGAAACTGTTGAGGTTTTCCACACAAGGGGTCCAGCCCTCCTCATCGGCATGTAGAAGATCTCCTCGTATAAGCGCAATAAGCCACCACAAGAACCCAAAGAAGAGCCAGTTAACCACGTAAACCAGGGTGAAAATAAAGAAACTAAGGCGCCAACGTAAGTCAACCAGTGTTGTGAAGAGGTCGCTGAGATATCTATATGTCTCTTGAACGTTGCCATGGTGAACGTTGCACTTGCCATCTTTCTGTACGTATCGCTGACGAGGTTTCTTTACAGGGTCAGAGATGAGGTGAGTGCGATCTGTGGGGATTTGTGATTCCCTCAGGTGCTTGGGGAGTTTCTTTACCTGCTGATAGGAGACGTGAGGGGAGAGAGAGATTGACAGAAACAAAAATTACTCTATTGGTCATTTTTCAAAACAGCCACTTGTGTCCCTCATAGGTATATGTGTAATACATTTAACTAAAGAATAAACTATGCCAACTTTTAATACAGTATGTGTTAATACAGACATCAAAAACATTACCTAAAAACATCACCAAATATCTACTGAATCAAATATGCAAATTTGTAAGAATACAAAATAAATGTATATAAAAATGTTTTATATACAACTTTATTTTGACTCTGTATTATTTCTAGAAAAAAGTGAAGTGTTTCCAGGTCCAACACTGAAATTCCATAATAAAAAGAGAGAAAACTTTGTCATAATGACGTTAAAACAAAACCCCTCAAGGACAAATTATAATGTCCTCTACAACAATCTTATATTTTTTATATTGTATTATAAGGAATTTATTATATTTAACAAATATACTGAATATATATACACAAATGATGTGATATATTATGTGATATATATGTGTGTGTGTGTGTGTGTGTGTGTGTGTGTGTGTGTGTGTGTGTGTGCGTTATAGGATTTTGAAAATCTTTAAAAATCACCTTCTCAAACTTAAGAGGTTTCCTGCATGTTTACAACATCCATGTATATCATTATCATTGAAAGCTTTGCTAAGCTATTTTTTATATATTAAATACAATTAAAGGACCTTAATTAAAAAAAATATATAATATAATAATAATGTAGGCTACAATATTGGCAAGTCTGAACCTGTAGGCCTATATTAAGCATCAGTGATTGACAAAAATGTGCCTCTTAGGTAGAGCCAACAGAATACATATGGGATGACAGGTTTCCTACAGGTCTTACAGTCTAATCACATCAGAATCACAGGGTGTATTTTCCAAGCCAGATCAACAACACCTCTTATCCACCTCTATCCCCACTGAGCTGCTGTAAGCCAGACAGTGACAACTAGCATCAAGCAAAGGTATATTCATGCTGTTACTTCCAAGCAACGTAAGTGTCTGACATTGTCACAGTGCTTCTCTGCACGTACAGCACATGCAGATCACCAGAACAACATGGTATGGGGGACGTTTTCTATATCCAATGATGTTCTATCCCACCTCTTGACACTCTGTCTTCATCTCTCTCTCTCTCTCTCTCTCTCTCTCTCTCTCTCTCTCTCTCTCTCTCCTATGCTAAAAAAACTTAAACCTGCCCAAGTTTGTGTTGCTGGTGAGCCAGCTAGACTTCCTAGCTGACTAAGTACAAAAATTGCCCAAACCCCTTCAAAAACCAGCAAACCAGACCAACCTATGAACAGCTTGACCATCGTAAACTGTTTTGCTTTCAGTAGCATTTCTTTCCCTCTTTTTCATAAAATCTGTTTCTGTCTCAGCTGTAATCCATTTTTGAACACTTGTTCTGATCCAGCTCCATAAAACACCTCCCCAATACCTTCCTCCTCCTCCTCACGGGACTCTGGCAAGCCCAGATAAGAATCTTTGCCCCGTTTTCAAGTCTAGAACACAGTGCCCTCCACATGAGACGTGTGAGCATTGGCACATTGTCTCTTCATTTGCGGTAGAGTGTGTTTGGTTGTTAATTGAAATGTGGGATTAGGTTAAGGTGGTGGCACTGAATTACTGAGAGGCTTCAGAGCACTTATGAGAAACCTGTGGACAGAGAGACCTCCTAATGCAACAGAGAGACCTCCTAATGCAACAGAGAGACCTCCTAATGCATATACACCTGCGGCCCTTTTGTTTCTGTCCGGTAAAGGCAGATCTTGTGCCAAACATACGGTATTAAAATATAGCAACAACTGGCATCAATTATTTAAAGTGTCTCCAACTATGTACTTTGGGCAAACTACAAATTACGTTTGATATAAATTAAACATAACATTTATTTTTGATTTTCATTTGATTTAGCATTCTGCAGTGTTCTGCAATATTTATGACTGTTTAAACAGCATCTAATTTTCTACATTGTTCTAGTTTTCTGATATTACTCCACTGTCTCTGTCTTCTTACATAATAAAATTCTTTAAACTTATATTAATATTTCATGCCTGTTTGTTTATTTATTTGGTAAGCAGTCGTGACGATCATTATCACACAATATACACAAAACTCATTATACACAATATACACTTCAGGTTCATTCAACCTGATCACCCTGCTGTTTATTTTGTGATAATGAACAGCTGACTGTACATTATTCTTACCTAAGAAATTTGCATTTACTTTCACAGCCAAGAAAAGAATACGCATATCGAGTGCTGTTATACTGAATAATGTAACAGATGGAGAAAAATCAAACCAAGCAGAAGCACCAAGCAAATAATTGGTGACAACAATAAACTGCACAATCGACCTCCATCAGAGGGAGTTAAGCAGATGAAGTCCCTTATACTGATTGTATTTTTGGTTGAGTTTATTTTAGTTGCTAAAATGTGTAATGCTATCTGCTGTTTCCACCTTTTGTGCTATAAGATCCAATAAAATTATTTATCTGATGGCCACTGCAGAAAAATACTCTGTCAGGGTGTCTGATAGAAACATGGTTAAAAATAAATTATTTTATTTAATGGAATGTCTTTCTTTAATTAAGAAAACAGGTCAAATGTGATGCTTCATCTAAAATAAGCCATTTCACTTACACAACAGTGAATTATATTTGCAAATAAACGTAGAATTATTAAAAAGTAAAAGATTTATTCTATGATTTAGGCTACACATGAATGCAGTTTGGTGGTCCATTTTGTGGTTAGAAGGTCCATTCTGTGTTTAGAAGTGGAACAAACATTAAAGCTGAAAGTGATATTGTGGGAGGAGCTGTAAAAGGTTACTGACAGCTGACCTCTCTTGGCGTCACTCCTATCTCCATGTCGTGGTCCATGTGGACGCGAGAATCTCCTGCCATCCTCAGCTTCGACTACAAACCTGGAACAGAAAGAAAATAACTGAACTTTTAAAATAAAAATATAGAAATTGCCTGTGCTTTCTGTACATTATATCATCTTGTAGGCTATGCTATATCAATTTGTTAAAGCAACACTAAATAGCTATTTGCTTATTGGTTAATCTTATCCAATACAGGTGAGGCCTGTGTGGCCTAACTGGTGTCAAGGGAAAAGTATAACAGTTTCAGAGGAAGAACAAAGAATTACATTTTGATTAACATGAACATTATGAACAAAACCACACGTTTTTTTTTATAGTAACACACACTGATGAATCATTCACAATAAAACCAGGAGCATGCATTAAAAAGGTTAAATACTGTAGGGTTGACTCAAATTTCTGATTTTCTGATAATCAGCTGTAGAATTATTGTGTCATATATGAATATTAAATGGTTTTATCAATGTTCACATATTCACAGAAGCAAATAAGACACATTCAAAATTGGGGTTAATCTGAGCTGCTAATGTCTCACGTGATGTCTCAACCTCTCTCAATTAGCTGAGCAAACATATTAATCATGTCAAATACCACTGGGAAGCTGTTCGACCATGCCTGTCTAACTCACTAATAGGCAAACAGATAAACTAAACCTGATTGCTCGGTCTCCCACATTAAATCTACCCTCCTCAAAATGGAACACGGAAGAGAGATGGAACCAGCTGCATGTGCCTTTGTGAAACATCTTAGATGGTTACTTAAAGGATTAAATCATCTCACAGGGGAAATGGGAGGCTTTCTGACTGACTGTGCGGATTGAGTTAGGTAATTTACGCCTAAAACATGCGGACAGCCTCAGCTGTTCCCCGCTCCCCAAAGAATATCTGCGTCAGCACCGTCACACCACAAAAGCTGCTGCTGTCTCCCTCATCCAGCTCTCCCAGCAACCTAGATGAGCAGCTCATCTAGGTTGCCCTGGCAGCTCACTGTCTCCATTCTGACAGTTGTACTGTTCACCTGTCAGTTCTCTTACTCTGGCTTTTGAGCAGACAGGGAAGGAACAGAGAGGATTGGTCTAGTGTTACTGGAGAAGAATGTATGAAAAGGATGAACATATTTATGTAGGCTTTGTTCCAAAACCTAAAGAGTTGTCTTGCTGTCCTGTTGCCTACTTAGGATGCTACTACAGAAAATCTAAAATGGAACCCTACTATTAGAATGTCCAACTCAGACAGACTCAATGCCTCTTGCAAAAAGGGCTACTTATGCTAAATGTATAAAAGAATGCACTTTGATAGAATTTGGTGTTAGCGTGTTGCTAAGGTAAGAAAAGAAATACAGTATGTGCACATACAGTAGCACACACTATTCTATTGAGTGAATGGTTAAACTTTAATAAACTTGAATTATATTTAAAATCAATATTAACCTAAGTTCATCTGCAGTTGAGGAAATGCGGTTTTCATTTCCTTGTGCGTTATGGGATTGTCTTCTCTGAAAAAAATACATGTAATGCTGCTGTAGCGCAGTTCGAGAGGTTTATTGAGGTTCGAGAGGTTTATTGAGGCATAATTTGTTTCCCTATATTTGAAACAGCCATCAGGTTGGAAGTGAACCTACAAAATGGTGCCTACATAGGCAGCTCACTAGGTTTGGAACGGCAGGCTACAAGGGTTTTTGTTGGGAACATAACTGAACTTTGGTCTGTTTAATTTTGAGATGTTATGGCATGGTGCATTAAGCAATGATTCAGCTCTAGAAACCGGTCACTCCCACATTGCACCTGTGCTCCTGTTGGTAATGTCATGCAGCGTTGTCTTTTCCAAACAGTTACATAAGGCTCCTAATGACAGTGGAAAATTCCCATGTTCCCCAACAGCCCAGCTGCAAGTCCTCCTAGTCATTTAACTTAATTGACTGAGTATTCTGAAGGCTGTTTAGTTATTAGTTAAATAATTTTCAAATGACTGATGCTGTAGTTCATTCTGAAATAGTTAAAGGAAGGTAATGGAGAGAGAGTGAAAATGAGAAATAGAAAATATATTCTTTTAAATGCGTTTTCTTTCTAAAAAGACCTTAAACAGTTATTGATCTGCTAGTGAAGTAAATGAATGTAGAGTAATCAGGTGGACCAATGAACCCAGTAAGCAAATGACCACAAATGTTGATGGATATTTGTCTTCATGTCTGATTCAGGCCACACAGAAGACGGTCATGGATAACCAGCAATGCACAGTGCTAAACTTACTCAGCCCTGATGTTATGCTGGGTGAAGCTAATCTCTGACTTATTAGCGCACCATTGACAGAATTCCTCACATAAAAAAGCTACATCTACATCATGGCTAAATTCAATTTGTACTTAAGAACAGCAGTGAACAATTTACAGGAATAGCGAGATATATTAGACTGGCGAGAGACTAAAGTCCTTTTTTGACCCTGGTTCCTATTTGTCTAATTCTACTTTACTGCAGTGACATCACTCATCCCTGTTTGCACGGCCCCTCTCGCGCACAGATGGCGCGTCAGAGCCTCCATCCACTCAGGAATACAGTATTGACTGACAGGTCTGCAGCGAAAGGGCACGACGAACGTGACCCGCATTCGAGATGCACATGATGAATACATCACAGACGGACGGCAGACCCTCACAATGTCCCCTCCTTTGCCATTTCCACATTTTATAACACAGCGGTCTCATGGCCCCATGTTCCTCTCCACGTGACCTTGATGGCTTGACGCCGGCGAGGTGAGCCAGAGCAGAGTCTGTTCCCTTCTGCTTATCGGGCTGTTCTGAGGAGGTAACAAGCCCCTTATCAGGCTTTTAGTATAACATGCTTTTTGTAGTTCTGGAGTCAGAACTCAGGAAATACAGCAGAGAGAGAGAGAGAGAGAGACTGAACAAGGTACAAGCTTATGTTCCACCGGAAAAACAACATCCTTAAGCAAGAATATCTAAACATTAAAAGCAACATGAATTTACCTCATAGGCAAAAACTGTATAAATATTAACTTGTTTCAGAAAGTGTTTATTGAATTAGTGTACTTTTTGCCCTATTGGTAAATTTAAATTTTTATGCATAAATTTAGCAAGATTTGTGTTTAAAACAGAAAAAGAAATAATTCAAGGTTCTTTGAAAGCAAGCTTTACTATCTAATACAGTTGTGCTTTTCAGAAAAGCTTTTCATAAGGATCTTATGACAAAAACATTAATATAATCACTTGTAGTGGATGCAAACTATTCTATTCTATAACTATTTTATACTAATTATTCTATTTCTTTCCAACATTCAGCTGGCTGAATTAATGGACGTATGGTGACACTGACTTAATTGCACTGGCAAAAAAAACTGTGTGTAATTTGTCAACTTTGGCTTCTTTTCACTCTCCTGCTGGTAACACACTTCAAGTGTGCCCTTGTATTAATACTAATTAATGTTTCAATGAGACAATTTGATTGGCAGATTCAGCTGTTGTTAGCTGAACCAGAGTTCCTCAGGTGTGTTTCTTTTCCATGATTGTGCTGCGTTCCATTTAATTCCGGAACTTTTAACTGACACTTAAATTGGGCCAATTAAATTTCACTTTTAAAGAAATTAAATGCACCAATATGTCGAAGTTCCTGTATCACATGATGGAGAAGCAATGCTAGCACTGATCATTTATCCTTCACAATTTGTTCGCTAGGAGACTTATTTGCTAATGCTAAAATGTTTTTTTCTGATAACTAGGCAATGAAACATCAAATGCCAGAAATATCAAGTATACTAAACATCTGACTTTAAATTGAATTACTTCTCAGAGAAGATCAGCTTGGTGGGCACGGAAGCATTTCATTTGCAACACCTGCAGTTTTCTCATCAGACTGCAGGGCTAGAAAATGGCTTTAAATAAATAAGACCAGCTGGTAGCATCTCGCAAAGGAAGACATTTCCTGCAAAGTCTGGGAAAGAACCTGCATGTTTTGTCAACACGCTGCAGTACCTCGCCAATGTCCAACAGCCAGAGCACATGAGAGAGTGATGAGTGGTGAGGGAATAACAGAGCGCATGCTGCAGCAATGCAGTTTACTACGACATGCGAGTCTATTCATGCATGTCCTGCAGTCAGAGGTTGTGGTTTCATCTATTTCTTCTCCTTTTTTCTCTGTTTTTGGGAGAAGAAAGCAATTTTGAAGGTTCATCAAATCATACCAGACTGAAGACCTTGCAGACCTTGTGGTTTTTCCTCCTTAAACACTCTGTCATGTAAAAGGAACCTGTCGTCTGTGTTTCCACTCACAGAGTCCATACGCAGTGTTCACTGCTGTCTGCACACTCTCTGGTTCATTTCAATGAATTAAATTTGTTCGTTTATAATGCCCTGCAATGCCATTAAACAGACAGGTATGTGTTTGAACTGTTATGCAGCCCACTGTCCCAATAACAGCAAACAACTGCACAGAAACATAGCATGCACCTAAGATGAATTAAACTGAATAAACATTCATTTTTACCATGTTAATTTCAGCTAAATTCTGTGCAGTACTCAGGTGGTGCTCAGCGACTGATTATCACTCCTGTAGAGTGATACAGTAAAGCACTTGTTCTATACTCTCTGCAATGCGTTTTAGACTTAACATGTATAATTTGGAAAATTACTTAAAGGGACAGTGTACCCAAAAATGAAAATTATTTTATTAATTTAATTTACTTATTGCCATGTCAATCTATACTCTATGACTTTTTTATGACATATTGGAGACCATGTCAGTTCATTTTTATTACATGGAAAAAAGACATCAATATACTGGAACATTTCTCCTCTTGTTTGAGAACATGATGACAAATTCTTTGGCTAAACGAAACTTTAAATGTGGCCAAACGTCTGAGTCCTCTTTTGGACAACTGGAAAATATTCTGTGTTCTGCGACTCCTGTCAATGTCATCATCGTGCCGGGACTGTCTTCACTGTTACTGTGTGTACGTGCGTTCCACAGACAGAGTAGGATGATGGCTTGACTGTCTATATTTGAAACTGTTATGACACTTTGAGGTTAGTCAGGGCAAATGAGTTAAAATGCCCCTGGAACGAACGCCATTCAGCACGGCTCGCTGCCAGCAGTGCATTCACTCGTCTGCGTGTGTGTTCAGGCGTGCAAGTGCGTGCGAGTGTCCCTATCGCTCTGAATGACACCAAGCCCTCAAGTAGACATCCTGTCCACACTAAGGACAATTAGCCTAATGAAAGGAGTGTGCGTGAGAGATTGTCCTATCAGTGACAGGAATAGCAGTGACTGAAACTAAGCCGGCCCATCTCCGCCCTGCCTTCGGAACACTGGCGCCATGACAACAAGCTTTCTCATAGTCCTACACCAACACAAGTGATGCTTCAGGAAGTTCACATGGGCGGCCCGATCACACCAACTCAAAAATGCTCCACAGGGCATCCGAATACATACATGCCTGGTCCAGTGGCACGTACTACACAGTGCTAACAAGAACGTGCACTCTGGGCGGTCCTTACAGAATGTGTATCTAAAGATGCGTGTTTGTGGGGGTGGGTTGTGTTAAGCAGAGAACATGCTCCTCACACTCTCTCCTGTGTTTGTCAGATGGCCTGTCAACTCCCTGAAGTGATTTGCAGCACGCGGCTTTAGAACTCCGGTGTGGCAACGCGGGCCGGCGTTGAGCTGCGCTAATTAGCATTCCAGAAGGTCTTGAATCACTGCTTCGACATGACTGCTTAAAACACCTTGCGTCAAATTCTGTCGATAAAGAAGAGCATAAACAGACAATGCTAAATCTGCTTTCTGTTGGGAACACTTATAATCCAGTGATAATGGACTCTGATCTCTTGGGAATTTGAGAAACAATCAAGGCGTAAAACAACAGGAAATGATTGGTGCAGGTTATTAAGGCATATACACTTAACAGCAGGTACTTAGGAAAATGCACCGTCTGTTCTGCACAAACACACTATTGTGAGGAGCTGTAAAAAACAGCTGTTAAAAAGAAATTTTTTATCACCTTATTTTATTTATTTTTGAATTGAGGCATGTAATCTTAAGAACAAGAACTGAGCATTGATTTTGCATGTCTAGTATTGACGTTATTGACAGTAATATGACTATGATACATGATACTCAGTTCAAGAGAGGACCATTTCAGTTTTTCCAAAGGTGCACTACATTTTTTTATATAGTATTTTGTATTGAGACCTATTAGAATGGATAATGCAAAATCACTGTAGCGGAAATACTCTATTCCCACTAGTATTTGTCACCCATGATTAATTTATTCAGCATTCTAAAGTGTTCAATAATGGAGGATTACAAAGATAAAGTGGTATTTGGCTGATCATGTGATCTCAGCACACTGTGTCGAATATAAATAGCCACTGATATTGACTTTATCTACTGTGGGTGTAAATCATTTTAACAGTTCCATTCTACTCTTCTATTCTCAGCTACTTTAGTATTTAAGAACTATTATCTGTAGGGGTAAAACCTTTGAAAGTTTTTTAGTAATTTAAAAGGCCTGGTGGAATGACTCTACCCTTACCTGAGTGTCCTGAGTATATAGTACTTCATTGATCAAAAATTGATTACTTTGTTGACTTCTGAATGACACACACACACACACAGTAAAGACTTTCATACTCTCCTTGTCTCTGCCTGACAGCCAAAGGTGCCTTTATTTATAGTCGCATAAGAGCTTAGCTTTTGATTTGTTTTAGTACTATTTCTCCTTTTATGCTCGTAAATCAATACATGCTATATTTGGAAATAGCTTGTGCTTGTTTTGCTTTCAGATAGACGTTTCTAAAACATCTTCGATTGTGATCTGTTCTCATAAGTGTGGAAATATTACAGTGCGGAGGCAGCGTGTGTCAGGGTAAAAACAAGCCTGAGTAACCACCAACAACTACAAATCTGCCATTTAACCACGGCCTGCCTTTCTTTTCTTTTCATTATCTGTTATGTTGGCTTTTATCGCGCACCGTCAGTTTCACAATCTCTCGCGCACCCATGAGCGGAAAGGCCTGCTGTGTTTATGAGGCTGAAGGTGAAGGAACGGTTCTCTGTTACAGTGCGGATCTGAGCTCTTGTTTTACGATCGCTGGTTGTAAAGATGTGCCACTATTACTCCCTGCTGTGTTGCTTGCGTCAGCGCTACACGTTACGGCCGAATGCTGTAATGTGACCGCGCTGGGTAGCAGGCTGGAGCATAAAACAGTTCTACATTCAGATGTCGCATTCAGATTCAGATGTTCAATTCAAATTTGTTTATATAGCAGTTTTTTACAATACCATTTTGTTTCAAAGCATCTTTATGTATAAATAGAAAAACAGAAAGCAGGAAAAATGATGATCTTATGGTGGGTCATTGACAAAGTGCAACAGCTTCTAAACTCTGCAATGTTGTAAAATGATCATCTTTGTGTTATTCTTGCTAAAAACACAGTCAGAAACACAGTACTTTCAAAGCATAGAGTTTCTATGCAGAGGGAAACTGAGTTCCTCTCAAACCGCAGCTGACATGACAAAACTCTAAATGTATTAGTCTTAATTTACATCTGATTACAAACAGACAGATGGATTGTGTTTCACGACTTTGCTGCTTAGGTCTTACCCAACACAATACAAATGGAACACACGCTTTGGGAGCAAATGAGGTTTAACTTCCTCGCTTCAACATAAAGCACGTCCGTGTGCACAACCACACAAGTTACGTGCATACGTCTTACAAAATCACTTTCTTTCAAGGTAATTCAATCTTAGGTGATGTAAGGGCACTTACCGCAAATGTGAAGTCTAAGATCATTCCGACTTTTCCTGAACAATTTCCCTGCAAAAGGGTTTTCATGCCGGACCAAGACTTCAAAGGGCTGTGTTTCTGATGCGTGGCTAATCTATCTGTTTTCTCTTTGAAGAAAGGTTGTCTTTGCTCAATATAATCAGCGTAAGTCACGCTGAAGTATAATTTAATTATTTCTATAGCTCAATGTGCCAGTGGAATTGGCAAAAGGAAACAGGGTAAAGGCTGTTTTGAGATGCACCAATTTTGCTCATAAGGGAATTCTCATGAAGTTAATGGGGTCATAGGTCACTCCATCAGAAGCAATTGTACCAAGGTGACCAGAGACTTTACAGACTTTGACAGGCTTATTCTTAAAAACACTGATAATAAAAGGATTAGGTTAAATCATAGAGGTAATTTACTTCCCCACCGTTTTACCACAGCTGATTCTGACTCACCACTTGTAGCAGCATGCATCTGATATAGAGGCAATTCTGATTGTCAAGCAGTTTATGCGTTTCAATTATGTGCTTCTATGAGTGGCGATCAATTAGAAGTTGCTATTTTTAATGTCTATGAGGTTTGTATCAAACTACAAGTCTCTGCAGTTTACTGTACGTGAAATTACTGTACAAAACAAAATGCAAACAAACGTGTCCCCACTACTGATATACATCCACTAATGTACAGCTGCAATTTTGGTTAATTGATAGTAAATCCAGTAATAGGGCCAATTAGAACTCAGAACATACTTAAAGCAAAGTTTATTACTAGCCAAACAGTCATGCATTAAATTCTACATGTAAAATTGGGAGGAGCCTAATCATTCTGCCCTGCCAATCATCCCTTCTCCACCCAAACTCCTCCTAATTTACCTTTGTTTCAAACCATAGTACAATTGCAAATTTGTTTACTATTATTTTAAATAAGACCGGATAAGCAGCTTAACTCAACATTGTGGTAGCTGATTCATGCATTTATTCACTGACTTACTAAATCCCAGAACCGACAGGGTCAGATTTACGAATGACCAAATTAATTATGTATGTAAGTTCATTTGAGCAGCAGAACTTGTCAGCAAGAGTGATTTCCCCCGCAAATCACAGTGCAATGAAAGTTTACATCAGCCATACTGTAACATTGTTTCATTGTAGTTTTGATTAGAAATGAGTAAATACTCCACTACAGACCTGACCTCCAGATCAGTAAATCACACAACGTTCAGAACAGTAAAAGACCACCTCAATTAATTATGCACAGGGTGATTAATAATCATGAGCAAAGCTTTTGCTGTACCGTGACATCACAGTGTGCTCCCCATCCCACCACGTTTGTGTTAAACGTTTGTAAAGCATTACAGAAAACACATATTTAAATTCAGAAAGACTAGGTAAAGTGAAACCTCACAACATGATTCCACATTTGCAAGCAGTTATGCAAGCAGGAAGCAAACTGTTACATACTATAAAATATTCATGCTTTCTCTGTCTTTGCAGCTATGATTGGACTGCCATTTATTATCTTCCCCTTTAAGGAGCCCTTGCTGTTTCTTTGCCTGATTCCCAGCACTGGAGTGCTAGAGTGCGTGTTATCTAGAGACTTTGTGACAGGACCAGAGAGGCTAGACGCAGGAAAATCTCTCTATGCGAGCAGTTTGTAGCTGCAGCCCCAGGCGAGAAGACTAATATCCCTGTAACGAAGAATCAAAGGGAATCAATACAACTCCCTCTGACTGTTGTACATCACTACTGGAGCTTTAAAACTAGACCCTCTCTCTTACTTTTGTGCTGTCAAAGCGTGCTCCCATATGCCACTCTAATCCAGTCAGTCTCAGGCACACTGCAATGTACCCGCATGTGAACACATGCACATGTTACGAACACGTTTCTCTTTACACTCTCAAACACGCAGTTGTATAATCTGAAATGTGATTTCTTTTTTTCTTTTTCTTTATGTCTCGATTGTTTCTCCCAGACAGCAATGAAGTATGGGCATTTCTCCTGAGTAACAAATCATGGTAATCTCACACACGTCTCCAAAGACGTTTCAATAGATATCTCAACAATGTCTCCGATTTTCTCAGACCCCGAAGTCTGTAATCAAAAGTTAATTTTCCAAATTATCTGTGCATAGCTCTCTGCATTAATTTCATAGTGCAATATTTTATGTACGAAATTTTTGTCTATTTTGATTTCTTCTGTGTAATTATAGGAGAAACATCGCAGACAAAGTTTTTCATTTAGATTCTTCAATGAAGTCAATAAAGTCTCCTGAGCTATAAAAGAGCGACCTCAGAGAAATCAAATTGTCCTCTGACAAATACACTCACGCAGTCCACATCACAAGCATGCATCACTCTGCTCCCCTGCAAGTTTTTCTGCAACACTGGCACGCTTGTAAAACTCCTGCAATGCACAAAAACAAATGCATGTGCGTCTCGCACGTTTACTTACTCTAACACGCAGATCCACGCTCATCACCGCTGCGATAAAACGCCACCTCACAACCGCTACACTGGCTAAACCTTAAACATGAATTTTAAGTGCATTTTATCTATCAGCAGGGTGACACTGTGGGTAACTGGCAGAGTTGCGCTGTCTCCATGGGACAGGGTCATTGATAGGGTAATTCTTCCGACCCCTTGTTTCTGGCTCTCTGCTTCTCAGCATGCAGCGTGGATCTCCTCTCATCCAGCACCGGCCCTTCTCAAGGGGGTCAAATGACATTAAGACCATTAAATGGTGACTGCATGCAGGACCCCTCACGAACGTTCACTCAGCAAACGCCGTCGCGCTCAGTAACGGTCGTTCCACCGTGGTTGCACCCCATTCATTCGTCACTTACCTTCATTTGAGCGCAGAGGTAGCTGTGTTATGTCAGGGGAGGCATGTTAGGACATCTGCGCTCTGTTCTGACTCCAGCTCTGATGTGCTCATCTCAACTGCCTCATGGATTCTGTTCACACAGCGCTCTACCACCTTCTTACCTCACTCTCCTGGAGGATGAGAGAGAGAGGGAGGGAGAAAAAGAGAGAGAGAGGGAGAGAGAGAAAGAGACAAAGAGATGGGAAAGTGTGCAGAAGAGGATGTTTCCTCCCCCACCGCCTCTTGCTTCTCTGTCTATCCTCAAAGGATTTGTCTTTTTGTACTTGTGTGTGTGTGTGAGAATGTATATAAAGACAGCGAGTTTTAATCTTGAGGCTGAGGTTTACTGAACAGCGTAAAGAGACACAGAAGCACGCAAGGAAAGGAGAGGGAGAGAATTATGTGAGAAATGCTGGATAATCAATTTCTCTAATATTTCAGCTTTAAAAACGGCCTGAGGGGGAGAAAGATCACAGTGCAATAAGAAAACCGAGAATACTGTGGGAGGAATTCATAAGGAATATTTGCGCTCACTGATAGCGTCGTTTAATTGCACATGTTGTCTGCACTGTTTTAGCACCCGAAAGAATTATGCAAATGAGGTAACGGCACACACCAAAAAATCTATTTGTGCTGAATGCAACTGGCAATATACTTCTCTGTCTCTTTTAAATAAAAGTACAGCCTATTTACAGCCTGCTTTTTGTAGAGAGAAACAGTTACAAAAAACAGCCGAGATGTGTGAATGCAATAATTATATTTAATAATCCCCTATAATAATCTTAATTTAAAGTTTACGCTAAATAGAATAAAAACAACTATTCTGTGCTATTTCACATTTAACACTTGGTTAAATTCGATTTTGGATAAATTAGTTGCAGAATATCTATGAATTTAACCATACAGAATTCAATACAGTTTGATTTATATAGCACTTTTTACAATGTTACATTGCTTCAAAGCAGCTTTACACATAATACTAAGATATATACAGAAGGCAAGAGGAACCAGAAAGGTGCAGGGAATCAACAGGGATAGAGTAATAGACAGGAAAGAGAGAGAGACAGACAGAGAGTGAGAGATAAGGTTGGCCATTTGCTTCTCTTACCCCTGCAAGGTCATCAGAATGGTGAGCAGCTGTTTATGGAAGGCAGAGAACACTATGACAAGGTTAAACATGAGGCCACTGCCCCACACACCTCTTACATGGGTATGGACTCAGATTTATGACTCTGCAGTCTCCACACACACGTGGTCACAAACACAGTAATACAGCTCATATCTCGTCTCCACCTAGCACGATTTTGCAGCTTTAAGATGTATTGGATTTCAAGGATGTAAAATCAATGACTCTAGTAATGGAGGTCCAGTACGCCCAGTTAGGATCCTGGTGAATAAGCCAAGTTTAGACTGGACATTTAATCAAAGCTTTAATTAGTAAAATCTTTAATCTTTTGGTGTTTGTAATGGTTTAATTTCTGCATCACCAAATGAAACTGCAAAAATAATTTCATTTAAAACAGGTTTGTGTACACTTCCCTCATATTTTAATTGGTAGGACAAACAGACATTCCTGCCCCAAAATTATGTCAGTGGTTGAACCAGTGTTGCTGTGTTGAGCTTGTCCATAAAATCAGGTTTTGACTAGTCAGCATCTTTTGATGCCAAAAAATCATCCTCCATTGATTTATAGATTTTTTTTATTGACATCTTTAAAGGGATTAATTACATGGCATTTGATTGGTTAGAAATATCTTGCTGCAGAAGTGAGCGCCCATAAGCAAACGTGGCAGATTTCAGATTGCGTGAAACTCCTTGGGCTGATCAGGACTGTGAAAGAACTGAAAGCAAAACTTTCATAGTGTTTACACTTTTAGAGGGAATTTACACATTGCATATTCAGCTGAAATAATATACATTTCAATATTTCAATCTTTTGTTCAAATTAGCAGGCAAGCATGGCAAAACCCAATAGAACAAACTGGCAGATGAAGAAATTCATTTAAAAAAAGAATTTATGATTTAATTATTATTTTAATGCACTACTTGCATTGCTGTAGCGTTCAATTCCCTGAAAAATTATGTAAATCAGGTACATATGTAAATTATGTAAATCAAGTAAATCATTCATAAATAAAAAACCCTGAAGTGATTAATGAAGACACTTTGAACAGCGCAGTTCCCAACCTTGCAGTCCAGTTCTGAGTGCTAAGTTAAGCAAGAAGCAGCAGACAATCATGATCAGGCATATTTTAATGCGGACATTATATCCTTATGTACACTCACAGCCCAATCAGTAAATACCAGTATCATTTATTAGTTAAGTCATATAAAGAAAAACACATTTTCATTACATTGACTCAATGTAATGAAAGTCTGCGACTTGGACTTGAGTCACACTTAAGTCACAAAAAATGACTCGAGACTTGACTTGAACTTGAACACAAGCAACTTGTAAAAACAAGTCACAACTCTCTTTACTTTTTCCATCAAAATGATATTTTTCGTTTCATTTTTCTCATTATTTTATTCCCTATCAATATGTGCTGCAAAAGTGAATAGAACAACAAAAGCCGGCATTATTGTATAGCCGCATGATCTGAAGGCATTTGTGTTTATCATGAATTGTTATATAGAAGGACAACAAACAACACAATCTAGCTACTTATCTTACTTTGTGATAATCTTTGTCATTTCATTTGCAAGCAGGTCAGTTTGCTGCCTTATCACAAACAGACAGGAATCTTGTTCTTTGTGCGTTTACTTTAATGCTTATCTATGCACAGGGGGTTTCTTTGTTGAATTGCATTGTGTTCATGTATCTTTATGATTGAAGTGATTCCAAACTTTGCTGCACCTAGAGGCAGATTCTTTCATCTGAGTTTTAGTGTGGGTGCATATTATACATTGATTTCTGTTACAGCAAGCAAAACTGAGTGAAATTCAAATAGTATTTAATGTTCACTTTCATTTGTGATGAACCCCCACTAGGAGTTGGGTTTAAATGTATATTACAGAAGTTTTACTAAAAAGTGTCCACAACAGTGGGCAAAAAGAACCCAGACAAAAAAACAAAAAAAACAAATAGAGTCCACAGCAGAATTACAGAGAAAACTGTAAATCCAAGTTTATAACAAAAGGCAAACAAAAGGCACAAATAACACAAGGAATCTACCAACATTTAGGCAAACCACAGCTATAGGCACATGGCTTTTAAACAGTACAAACAGGAAATAGGTGTAGAGAAAATGGAGTGGTTTAAATAGAGAGCGCCTCTGGTGGTTGGATGAATGAGTCTCTTATTGTGTTCTTACATCATTAATATTTTATTTTTGAATGAATTCTATGAAAATTTTCATAGAAAATTTTATTCATTATATATCATTAACATTGGTTCTGATTTCTGATTGATTCTGAATTAGGGAGAACATTTGGAACAAATTAAATAATTTCAAATTGTTTTTTTTTAATTGTTTATAAAAATTAAGTTTATTATTTAAATAAAACTGGTAACAAATATACTAATCAAAACAACGAAATACAACCAAATATGCCAGTGTTACATCTACTTGACATCTGACAACTAGTTGCAGTTTTAATTTATGTACAAAATATGCATGACAAAGCACTATACCAGCACAAACAACACCTGGTTAATCTGGATTGTGCGTGGTTAGTAAATAAACTCGACTGTAAACACAACGGCCTAGTAAATTCTTCCCGCAATGTTTAATTTTTTCTCTTTGTCTCTTTTCAACAAGTGTTAAAGCATTGCTTGATGCCACATCTATCAGCTGGCCCTGTAATTGCAAAATCAATAAACATTTTCAATGGGTTATCAATCCTCTAAGTGTAATCAGGGACTTGCTCCATTTCTCCAAGCTTGTTTTTTTTGGGCAATCACTAGAGGTTGAGTAGAAGGTTATAAGCTCTCATGGAATGAAGGCCAGGAAAGAAATAGATACAGTAAAGCACAATATACTGTCTCTTCATTTTTCATTCCATTCTTTCATAACAAAGATAAATAAATAAAAAAATAGGTCAGGCCTCTTTTAGTCAAAGCAACTTCTATAAGTGTGCAAATTACTGTATGTAGCGTCTTTATGTTGACTGGATGTCAACATCTTTAAAGAAATTGCTTTTTAAGTGAAATGTCCACAGCACAATCTATACACCTTGTGGTTTGTCTCATGCAACCAAATTGTCTTCTAGCACAATAAGAAAAACATTAACTATTTACTACGATTTTGTCATTTTACCAACCAATATTGATCCTAATGAAAAGTATTGTTGCTATGGTTGCTTCCTCATGAGGAAGTTTATTTAAAGCCAGGCAAACTTGTGATTTAACTTTTATGATTACAACAGTTTTTAAATGCTGTTGAAATGTATCTTACCTAATATTTAGTAAATGTATAAAGACATAGAGAATGTATTAAGATATAAAGAAATTGATATGATGATTACAAAGTAGACTGTGACAGTTTTGCCCTAAAGAGGATTGTGCATTGGTGTGTCTTTCACCACAACAAATTGACTAAATTTCCCAATAATTAACTCCAATTTACTTTTTATATTTTTATAGACAATTTCTCTAATATCTTTAGCTGTATGTAACGTGTACCTCTATTGTTAAGTGAACAGTACCGGGAAACAGAAAAGACCAGGAAATTATTTTCTGGTGGAGGGAGTGTTTGTGTGAATCACGGCCTCAATTAAACACCCGATTTCATTTCAGATCTGTTTTGGTGGACAGATTGATGAAATGCACTGCCATAGAAAAATATTGCATGAATGTAATAATGTATTAATATAAGTTTTAACAAATGTTTAAAATTACATAAAGACAATAGAATACTAAAGATTCGAGGCATATCATTAAAAATAAATGAATAAATATTATGTATAATGTGGGCCACCTATTGAGCTCACATGACCAGCTTGTTTTCACTTAATTCACACAGACAAGCAGACTTCAAACTTTAATGTTTTTCAGATAATGACAACAGCTGCACCTGCATTAACATTATATAAATAATTTGATGCTCCAGAGCTGGTGGGGGCAGCAGAGGGTTAATGCTGTTATACAGTATCAGTGGTCTAGTAATACAAGTAAGATCAATAACTAGGCCTGAAATTGGATTTTTTTCTCATTTCTTATTTGTGCATTCTTGTTTCCTCTCCTTGTTTTGTTCCTGCAAGGACCAAGCAAGATTGCCAAGAATTCAGTTTGTTGTGGTTCAGCAGAAGTTGGGAGCACAATTCAGTCTTTCACAATGTCAAGTAAAAGGCCTTGAGCTCAGGGATCTGCCATGTTGGGCAAGGAGCATGACGCAAAAAATGAACAATAGTTTAGAAACAGCAGATCCATACAGAAACAATGTTGGTAAAGAAACTCTTGTAGAGGGCTTACTGTATACCCCTTGACTGTAAAGCTCTAGTAAGTGTCTAGGTCCCCCTAGAGGTCTAGGTTACCAATGTTGAGAGTTGAGTTTACCTCAGGGATGTCCCATCCTGCTTCTGGTGGGCCACTGTCCTGCAGATTTTAACTCCAACTGTAATTAAACACTTGAACCAGCTAATCAAGGTCTTACTAGACAGACTCTGTGTCTGAAATCACATGCTGTCACAGTACATACTGAAATGGAATAAGTACCTACTTATCTATAGTTAAAACATCCTATATAGTATGTGTGGCTGCAGTATGCATACATTTTGGACAAACTACATTTGCCATTGTTTTATTGTTTTCATATGTTTGTTTACCTATGATGTACTAACAAGAGCTGTTAAAGTAATTGTTAAAAAAGTTCCACAAGGAATAAATTAATTGGTACCTTATATTGCTTGCATTGAAAAGATGTAAGTTTTCCAGTATTTTTTATTTATTAACTTTTGATTTCATCCTGTGGGCTCATGGGATAGAATAGTGTCCAACTATCTATACCTAAAAATCTCACTAGGTATTTCTCACCTACTGTTACATACGTGGTTTTGGACATACTATTCCTTACACATACTGATTTTCACCCACTATATAATATAGTATATAACATTTCTGGGTGTGTTCATGTAACCAGAAGTTTTAAATTAATATGGTTTTTAATTTCTTCTTTTACTTTCCATTGATATTTCACAATGGTGTTGTTTACGAATGCCTACGAATCCTGGTGACATTTTATGAAGAACTCAATGATGTCATTGGCCTTCTTTTGTTTAAATTGTATATATTGTGTGGGTTGGAAGCCTATTTTTTGGAACATTTGTGTAGTAGTTATTTTGTAAATACACAAGTGCTCAAGTGTTGCTTGTGCTCAGGGTGATGTATTTCTACACAAAAGAGGGGGAAAATCACTTTATCTGTGTAGCACAGTTAAAATGGTCACACAATACAGCATTAGCGGAACACACACTTGAAATAGTTACAAATTAAATGAACGTACCTAGAGCCAGTATGCATAATATCTAGGATGAGGGGTAAAATATGACCAGAATGAGGGACAGTGAGAAGAATAAATAGATATTACAATTATTTAGTCAGAAACCAATGTATGGCACAGAAAGTAATAGAAAATAGAAAGCATTCAAAAAGAATATACAGTAAGGACTGAATAAGAGAGACAGGTGAAGAATAGCTTCTTTTATAATGTCCTCTTTTATCCTTTTCTGGGATTAAAGTGTAAACCTGAGACATTTACCGTAAACTGTCCATTCTGTTCATCACTGGTACAGTAGAAGGTCTGTCAAAATAGACTTGTGACCTGTTTTATTTTGCCCAATACTGTTCTGAAGAAAAACAGAAGTTATTGTTGAAATTAAAAATGTTGTCTTTAAAGCTGCAATCTGTAGCATTTTTTTGTTAAAAACCTCCCAAAAATGTGTTTGTAGCTTGTTATAACAGCAGTTGTTTAGTAACAGAGATTACAAAGTATCCAATGATATTCTAAAGTCATGTGACATTTGATTTTTAATATGGCCATTCTGCATTTTTTAATTGATTTGTAAATGTATATCTAAATTAAAAATATATAGAAGTAAACACAATACGCACTACATTCAATCAATCAAATGCCAACAATATTTTTATGATTTTTTTTGTTACAGTAATTTTTTGTATCCTTTTTGTATATTTTGTCAATTTAATAATAAATCTCCCAATTAAATTATAATTAAGATATGATATGCAGGGCCCTGTAAGTATTATCACCTGAGTGGAGTGAGAGCGTGTGGAGTGGGTAGTGTCATTTTCCTTTGTCCTCAATAGGAAAATGTGCATCATAGTTGACGTAACATAAACTTGTGATTTTTTTTTCCCTTTCATCTCAAGAGGAGAATGTCAATAATATTTAGTGTTATAACATACCCTTGACACTGAATTGTTTAGTATTTTTGTTAGCTATTTGGAGCATCAAACTCGTTTTTCATGTTTTCATTGCAAATGTCTTGTTTATTATTTTTCTTCTCAGCTGCTTTCATATTTGTTTGCAGTAGAACTGGAAATGTGTTAGCGAATATGTTGGCATTTTTGGTGCCTCTAGTGAGAGCCGGCATCAGAGGGGGACAAGTGTATTGTCCCGGACCCTTTGATAAGAGGGGTCCTCCAAATGCATCTTCACACTTGCTAAGTATATAGAATTATATAGTCTACATATATAGTATACAGTCTATAGTTATATATATAGTTTGTAACTCCACTCATTTGTCCTACATTTTGAATAAGCTATTTCATTTTGATTTTAAGAAGACTTTGATGTAATTCAATAGCGGTCCATAATATATATGTATACAGTGAGGTATATATACATGTATATATACAGTGGGATATAGAGCTGGAACCCTGGGCCAGAGATCCGAAAGGTTTTCCAGGTTGAAAGCAGGGAAAACAAGTGAGATGTTAAACATTAATTCATTCATTCATTCATTCTCCTAACCTGCTTGTCACAAGACTAGAGCCTTTCCCAGCATCTCAGGCTATATGTGTGGTACACTCTGAACAGATGGCCAGTCTGTTGCAGGGCAAACACGCACACATTTACACACACTCACACAGCTAAGGTCAATTTTGCAAATTTTATAATAATTTTATTTTTTGAAATTATATTTTTTTAATTGTGGGGGAGACCAGAGTACCTGGAGGAAACCCATGCCAACATGCAAACTCCAAATAAAAATGTTTGTGAGTACCAAAGTTTGCCAGGTTCAACACTGCAAACAGTCTACTGGCAAATACACTAAACAATAGGGTTTCATTTGTGTAATGAGGACTTATCAAACGAGGGATCCATTTGCAGCTTTGAGTACAAATGTGGTCAAAACGGGCAGAGTTCAAAACACCAGGCAAACAGGTATAATAAGGGTAATCCAAAAACAACAACTAGTCTAGGCAGAGATCGGGGCAGGCGGCAAACAATCACACAACAGGGACAGTCCAAGGTAAGTATCAGATTTAATCAAAACAGGAAAACCACAAATCAAGACTTCGCAAAGGACTAAGTTCGTGGTGAGTATAAATAGGGTTCTTAATTGCAGGATGACCAACACCTGAGAGGGGCGTGGCCCAGGTACGGGGTTATGGGAAATGTAGTTTGAGTATTCCGGAGAGGGCTCCCGCTGGTGGCGAGTGGAGGGAGCCACAAAGGCTGGATTCATGACAATTTGTTTGTTATAATAACAAATATGACGCATACTTTCCTTTTGAGGAAAATATAAAAGAAAAATAAATAACATGCGCCACAAGCGTATATTTTACCATCAACTACTTGCATTTTCCTATTGATGTTAGGGTTAAAACTTCAAAAGGATTCATGTCTTTGTTGCAAAGCCCATTTCTTTCACCAATGTTAAAAATTTGCATTTCCTAAAACCACAAATCTGCTGACAGTTCTCTTTTTGTAGAATTACTCAACATGTGCGTGACATGACTTGCTCAGATATTCGATGATACAGTCGTAACCTAAAGCTGTAATTCAGTGTCAAAAATACTCATTTATAACATAGAATCCACTTACAATCATTATCAAGTATAAATATTCATTAATAACATGCCTAACAAACTTTTTACATTAAAATGTACCATATTTACATATTTTACAATAAATATTTTTTAAACAAAAAGCAGATATTTGTTGCTTTAATAATAAATAATAATAATCTGTCTCTCTCTCTCTTTATATATATATAAATTGTAAAAATTTAGAATCACGATTAATCACAAATAAAAAATACTAGCATTTACCTGTAAATGTGTGGAAAATTTCATGAAATGAAACCTGTCATTCAGCACACCAGGTGTCGTGTCTTCTGCCATCATATTAAGTAGTGTTCGCTGTACCCTTATCACACAATGATTGATAGCCATCCGCGCTGCCATGACGGCAAGAAGTTGGGGTCAAATCTTATC
>JAZGTK010004363.1:0-24789 GCA_036877625.1 Ambastaia sidthimunki | reverse complement strand
TACCTGATTTTTCTCATCCTCAGCAGTCGTGGGTGGAACAGATCGCCCTGGGTTGATCGTGGATTTGAGTTTCTCCAGCACCGAGCGACTTTCTGCTTTCTTCTCTCCTTGCACAGTCGTGTTGGTTAAGGGCTTCACTGGGTGAGGGCTGTACAGTAAGAAAAACAGATAGTATGGTTAAAGTATGGTCAGATAATACTGTGTAAGGACTTAACTATGTTTTAAATATGTATTTATCATTACAGTTGTTGTAGAAGAATTATCTTCCTGATGAGTTAGTAAAGCACAAGCAACAGTAAATTGTTGAAGAAGCCATGATTAAAAGCAATAAACACAACAAAAAGTCCAATATACTGTCCAAAATACTGTCCAATGACATTTGTCTTAGAGAAACATGCAATTAGTCTATTACTTGTTGTATATCCACTATGTTGCTGTCTGATTCAATTACAGGAACTGATTGTGAAAAAAACATGTTTGCAATGTAAGAGAAAAATAGCCTGAGGTTTTATTGCTAGGTTGTTTCAATATAACAGAGTCTATCTAACTCTAGGCTTCTTTGTTTTGTTACCTCTACAAGGAAAGATGCATTGTGGAATGTCCAAAACAGATGCATAAAACGCTGAAAAAGCAACAGAAAGGATGATATTCAAATGAACTGAAGGAAACACAGCAAAAGCAGACCAGAACATTAAAGTGTAATGACAAATGGTGCTTAAAAATTGCCAAATTATAGCAAGCCATGCACAAAAACAAAGTTTAAGGCCAACATGGTTGAGAGAGCATATATGAGTCTATGCTAGTGCATTTGTGAGAGAGAATGAGGTCATTTCCTCAGGTGAGTGGAGAACAGGGAGTAAATATGCTTTTACAGGCAGTGAGGTCTCACCTGCTCTCCTCAAGGGGCAGGAGGACGTTAGCTGGCTGTGTCTCCTCGGGTGAGAGGGGGTGCGGTGCATCAACCTGGGGCTGGACTTTGGTGGAGGAAGTGGAACTCATGCTGGGCATCTCATTGGGGGGATTCACAGGAAGGGGAAGGTCAGGATGGAGACAAGCATTAGAACCAGCTATCGTGAGGGACGAAGGAGAGAGATCATGCAAACTATGGTCTGATGCAGGATTAGGAGAGTCATCCTCCAAGACAGTTTTGGGTGAGTTTGTGGTTGAGCGTGGTCTGATGCGGACTGATCTCACATCAGTTTTATAGGGACTTCTGTAGCTTTTTGGAGCAACTTTTGCATGCAAGTCCTCAAAGCTGATTCGTTCATCCTGAGTCAAACTGAATTCCTCCATCTCACTGGTCTGGTTAACCCTTTCAGATTCTGCTGAAGGACAATCACGCCCCTGAAAAGTCTGTTCTAGCATGTCTTCACCATCATGTGGAGAGTGTATGACATCATTGTTCTCTGCTGTCTCAGTTTGGATCTGAGCTGTCACAATGTTGTCATTGCAGAGTGCAGAGCATGTTTGTGTGTTCACAGAGACCTCCTTGTTATGGAGAACGTCAACCTCACAGTGAGACTCACAATTCAGATGTAAAGTTGTGTTGCAGTGCTTTGAGTCTTCACGTGGAGTGACTTCCTGCCCTAGCCCCTCACATGATCTCTCAAAAGGTGATGAGTGATCCAAATGGTCATGATTTGGTGAGTCAGAAACATGTGATGTGGCATCTTTATGGTTATCAATGACTGTCTTCTTTGGTAAAAACATCTCTAATTCTGATGCCATTCTGCCCAATAAATCCTCAGGTAACCCTGGTGAATATCTAGATGGTGACATTCTGTTCCCAGTTGAGTTAAACTGTTTTGATGGATTAATACTGTCTTTATTTATTTCAAAATTTGGTTGAACATCAGACGCTGAACTCTCTGAATCAATAAAAGCAAATTCTGAAGTACTATCTGTGTTGTTGTTTGAATCTCTAGGGGGGAGTGTAAACAAACCAATGTCATTGGTAGTTGTAGTAGTTTGTTTTTGCTCAGTGGAGGCCTTTTGCTTTGGATTGTTTTCATAGGAAGATTCTGAATCATGTTTTGGTTGGGTCTGAGGAGAACTGCAAAGTGATTCGGTTACTGTGGTGTCAAAGTCAGATGGGAAACACAGTGTTTCTGGTTCAGAATGGACAGAACTTCCAAGTGCATCTTCACAGAAACCATTCGGAGAACTGTGCGGAATGTTGTTTGTAGTGAAATCAAACGTGGGGCCTGTTTGATTAGGAGGGTGGCCTCTTTCTAGCACATTTTTTTCTTCTGCAACCTTGAATTCACCCAGACCGCTGTGCAACTCTGTTTCCAATGAAGTACACATCTTTTTATTCTTAGTTGAAGAAATGTGGTGCAATTCTGTAAAAGGCTCTTTATTTGAACTGAAAATTTGAGAGTTTCTCTTCGTATCTCCCTCTTTCACATGCTGCAGGGATGCAAAGTCAGTTTGCGAGAGGAAGCAGGCTTCTTTCTGCACTGCTAACTCTTGTGCTCTATCTAACCAGCTGTCAGAGAACCTCTCTCTGCCTGGGACTTGGCTTCGTACGGGTCTACGTGGTGGTAAAGGGGGGAGATCCCAAGGCTTCGGAATATCCATATCAACTTCATCAACTCTTAAACTATTGTATGGTTTATTAGTTACAGACATCATCTGGTTTGCGTTCAGTTCCTGTGAGAGAAACGGTGCTGATGGAGGTCTAGCTGGAGTTCCCACTGGTGATTTCAGCCGGTTGGAGGCAAACTCTTCAAAATCATCCCTTTCCCCAGCCCTCTCAGACAGCGAACAGTTCAGATTAGCGTTTGAGTTACTGTATGTGCCTGGTGTCTCAGACATAATGGTTGGCAAAGACCTCTGCCTAGCCATACTCTTGGGTCTGTCTCGCTTTATTGCAGACATTTTGTTCTGCGCTCCATTACGAAGAGGGCTTGGAAATGCTGGATGGTAAAAGTGGGAATTTGGAAAACAGTAAACAGCAGTAGGGGACCTCAGTGCTTCTTCAGCTATAAGATCCTCAAAAAATGGGTTTTGCTGTAGTCGGGTGAGGAACGGGTTGGAGGGAGAGATGGAAGACGGTGTTGGGGAGGAACAGGTAAATGGGTTGGAGTGATCGCCATTTGGGGGAGACACTGAGCCAGTAGTGGAACCAATGGGGAGTGTGCACGGGGGCTGATTGGGGGGACAAGAGAGGGAGGGAGATGGGTTTGTGTCTGAGCTGCTCTCTACCTTAGGAGAGACTTCCAGCCTGTGGAGGGAAGGCACAAGAAGTCCTCTTAGTCACTGTGTGTTATGGGCCATAAAATCTAGCTACAGATGGGGGAACGAGACAGTTCTTCTCTATTACAGAGAAGCCTCTTCTATAGATGAAGAACAGTCTCTGGATTCAAATTTGATTTGCATGATTTGATCAACGCTTGCACCCTAAAAACTCAGACTAATCAAAATCAACCAGGTGCAAACTATAAGAAAATGGCTGGATGTGTTAAACAAAAATGCTGAAAACAAAAATTTAAATGACTGAAAAGTGGAGTAAGTAAAATAAATCAATTTAATATAAAGGAAAATACAGCTATTTTTATAATAAAAATAGCTGATGTTTTTGGATGCTTCAACAAATATCATGGAACCTGACAAACAATTTTCAGATGAAAATGCACACGTGAACAAGTTCTTTGAAAAAATGTCACCTCTGTCCTGTAGACCAAGAGCAATACAAAGTAATGAGATGAAAAACGCTACTGCAATAAACCTAATTGTTGTGTCAGCAAAAGTAAATAGCTTCCTTTTCTATGAATGTTCTCTGGGGATCAAAATGCAGGCTAGCATATAACCACTTCCTAAACAATG
Organism: Ambastaia sidthimunki; assembly: GCA_036877625.1. Classification (NCBI taxonomy): domain Eukaryota; kingdom Metazoa; phylum Chordata; class Actinopteri; order Cypriniformes; family Botiidae; genus Ambastaia; species Ambastaia sidthimunki. The sequence continues at coordinate 20,961 of JAZGTK010004363.1, read as the reverse complement.
TATTCCTCTAAAAGAATGCCTGTAGGTCAAAGAGGTCACAGGGAACAGCTATTTGTGAGATGCTAGCAATAGCAAACAGGCTTTATTTTCTCTTCTGTACTGTAACTTAAAACCAAGTGGCCTTTACTCACCTTGGCTTGTTGCAGGAGTCACCAGAGCCAAACCATCCTCTGCGTCTGCCTTCAAGAGGAGCAGAAACCTGGCTCTGCTCTGGCTTGGCTGGGAGAGAGTCACTCCTCCCACTAGAAAATAAAGTCTTCCTCAGTTTTTTTCCTTTATCCACCACTTCCATGACCCCAGAAGATGTCGTCTGAGGTCCAGTGGCCTGCACTGGCTTTCCCTCTGAGGTGGTAGACCCCTGGCTTAAAGATCCATCTGCCTCACTGTCTTCCTTCTTGCTTTTTTCAATTGACCCGCGCCTTTCATCGCTCTTCGAGTCTTCACCGCGTCGAGTGAGATTCTGAAGAGAACGAGAAAGGGGTGCACATTTCTCCAGCAGGGAACGCTTGGCTGGAATGGTGCCTGGACTTTTGGGGCTGACAGGCTCGGATGAGTAGATATGGCTCCCGTTGATGCAGATGGTGGATTGGGAGAGCGCCGTGCTTTGACCTTTAAGGCTTTCCACAGCAGGGCTGGGCCGAGGAATGCCTGTGATCTTACTGGCTTCATCGCTGTGTGCACGTTTGTGGGTCATCACTGTGGGAGAGAATGAAGAAAGGGGACATAAGAGACAGAAAGTGTAAAGCCATGATCCGTTTGAGAAATAATAAGAAATCATTCAAAATATAACACTTAATACTGTCAGGCCTATGATTTTAAAATACTTTATATTTTATTAAATATGTTAAATAGAAAAATAAATATGTTCATTGTTTTAGAATATCTTCTACATATCTAATAAATACATGCTGATACAAACTCACAGATTAACTGATATTGTAATTTTTAAAGTTGCAATCTGTAACACTTTTTTTATAAAATGAACAAAAAAAAAATCTGTAAATCTGTAAATGCAGTGTTGTAACTTGTTCTTCTAACAGTTATTTAGAATTTGAACTTATTATCCAAGTTCAGAAAACTGCAATTTTATGTTTCAAGCAGAGATGGCAGTAGAGAGGCAAACGTTACAGAATGTAGCTTTAAATTCTGAATAACTATTAACATATTGTAATGAATTCTCAATATCTTCCCACAGATTCCTGACCTTTTATTCCTCTTTCAGTGTCAAAGCGGAATGGCTCCATCACTCTGCTGCTGTAGACGGGAGTTCTGGACAGCTCTACAGGAACGAACGGCTCTCCAGATGATGCCATGCTGCTGTCCGATGCCAGTGACGAACAGGACCGCGTGTCTGAATTCTTACGCAGTTTCCCTTTTAAGAAATCTTTCACTTTGCTCCTGTGTTCATCAAATCCCTCTTCTTCGCCTGGTTCCTCTGATCCACCATCCCCCGCAAAGGGTGGACCCACGGACCCGGACAGGGCGGCGTAACGGCCGGGTAAAATGGCAGAGGAAGATTCCACGTCGCCTCTCTTTCTCCCCGTGACACGGTCCTTCAGCTTCCCAAATGCAGAACGAGGCTTGTCTTTGACGGTTAGATCGTACATGCTGGCGGTCATGTTGTTGCGCGTGAACTGGACGGTCACCTGCAGCTCTCCGCGCTCTTTCTCCTTTCGGCCAGGCTTGGAGTGCAACTTCAGCCACCTGAAATACAGACAGAAAATATTAGATAAACGCTTGTTAAAGTGTATCATAATGAAACATCATGAACATAATGGTGTCTGAAGAAGAACACAGCATAACTAAATAAAACCATTCACATTTTTGCATCCTTACATTTTCAATTTAAACATGTAAAACAGTCTTAAAAGTCATTACTCATTACTTTATTTTTTTATGCTACTTATAATTTTAAATATATGATTAATATAATTATATTTCTCTTTATGTTGGAGTGATATATAACCAGAGATGTTTTTGTGACATTCACTCCTAAATTGATGGTCACACTATACTTCTTATCTTTTATAACATTGGCTTACAATTTCCTGCACAACACCGAACCCAATATCTTGAAGGCTAAAAATGACCCACACTAGAGTGCAAACACAAGCAGGGGCCCCCTAAACAAATGTTATTCCCTTTCAATGGTACCGCCCCTTTGTCTCAGAGAAAACCGGCGGTGAAACTATTTCCTCTGTTTCCGGTACAACGCGGAGCACGTCATGTGTGCACGTGCAGAGAGCCAAGACAAATGTCTTAAACGAATAGTGTAAAAGACAGAGAACAAACAAGAGAAAGAGGCGCAACTCTTGAGTTTTGAGTTCAATTAAAGCCAGATGTGAGAAACCTCAAGCCTACATTGATATTTAATGATTTTACTTCATCCATTTCTCCATGTGATTTAAAGAATTGAGAGACCTTGATGGCAATGAAAACATTACAGATTTAACCAATACAAATTTCCAATGCCAACAAATGTTTTTCATGTATTTAATTTGGGTGGTTGCTAAGCAGTTGCTAAGGTGTTCTGATTGGTTGCTACGGCAGTGCCAAGCGGTACCTAAGATGTTCTAAGTGGTTGCTGGGTGGCTGCTAAGGTGTTTTGGGTGGTTGCCAGGATGTTGCTAGGTGGCTGCTAGAACAATTCTAAGCAGTTTTAAGCAGTTAGCTTTATAATTATAAATTATAAAGACAGCTTTAATTTTTATAATTAAAAAAGTATAATTATAAGCTTTGTCTTCTTAATTTAAATGTGTTATTTGTATAATGCATTTCAGAGTTGAATGTGGACGTGGGAATAAGGAAAGGTGTATGAAATATGACAATAACAATGTTATTGTTGCTCAGCATGGCTCACTGACTTCCTCCCTTACTTGTTTATAGAGGCTTCAGCCAAAAGGCCTCCACCACCTTCATCTCTGTCCTCCACTCCAATGAAATGCATCACTACTCCAAATGACCCTTCTGCCGGATGTCACTGAATTTCAACTACTTTAGCAGTGTCAGTCTCAAGCCAAGAGACAGCTACACCAACTTAAAAAAATGCAAGGTGCACAAGGTTACATCCTTGTGCTTCAATGTAGACTCTGTGACACACAAAGGCATGATTCTGTGCCAGCACTATGCAATCAGACAGATGAGAACTAGACACAGCATGCCTTTCAAAGAATGCTGCTGTTGTGTCTATAGAAATAAACATATCACATTACTGTAGAATTCTTAGTTCTACACTTTCTACAAACTGCTTGTGTGGCTGCAGACACCATGAATTTTCTTAATAAGCACATTTGACATCAATATATATACAAGTAATTCAGGCTATTACGTTTTGAGGGTCGGCCAAAGAATCTCTCATAAATTCTGTCAGATTGTTAATGACTGTTCAGCTGCGAAATGGGTGCTTAAAAATCTTTCACTCAAAATCAAGGGCTCATAGTTTTGGCATGTTGTGTCAAATATCTCATCACCATATGAACTAAAAAACAAGAAAGGCTTATATGACTTTTCCTTTAGTCCTTAAGTATAGTCAACTACTTTAATTTGTAAGGCTATTATAATGGTTATTGTAAGATCTTACTGTTTAAAATGATTCTCTCACGTTGTCATGGGGAAATGTTAAAAATTGGCAAAACAACAAAAAAAAATTTTGGCCATGTATCTGAAGGGCAATGCAAACACAATCATTCAGTACCATGGCATTTATTCAAGTACTATGATATTAACACATAATGTCATCACTGGTACTGTCACATGGGGTTTTTTTGTGAGAAAAAGGGCCTCGACCAAGAGGCCTATTAATTGATTCTATTATTAGCTCTAATACTCACTCGTTTCTGGGACACATTCCTTCCTGGAAAACTTTGTCCAATGGTACAATAGTTTGACCGAGAAACACATCCAGACCTATGAGCACACGATGCATCACGGTAAGCACCAAGTTGCTGCTCCCGGGCGGATAAGCGCCCGTCCCCCCTGCCTCCAGCAAACCGGGCAGCAATTCGAACGAGCACTCCTCATTCCACTGCGGTTCCTCTGCCTTCTCCACCAGGCCGGTGGTGTACTTCTCCTTGCCCACCTGGATGATAGTGTAAACATAGCGACTGCCTTGCTTGCCCTTCGTCCGCAGACCCCTAGCACGAAGGACGGTCACGTTGACATGCGTCGGGACCCATCTCTGATCATCGTCGTCCAGGCTGATCAGAGGCATCCCTCCTAGCACGGTTCAGTTGCAGACGCAGTTGTTTCGGATTATAATGACACTTGCGCACTGGATCGCTATGCGCCGCCCGCGCCCCTACAAGCCGCGTAAAGTTGCATGGAGTGCTCGCTTAAGCAAGCACCAAATCTCTGCATTATCGACTAGATCGTTCAAAACGTCCGGAGCAAAAAGATAAATCACAATCGTAGGTCTGATATAATCATTTCCTAAGTCAGACTTCACATCAGTTTACTACAGTAAACGTTGTGGACACGGCGTGACCACAGCGGATTTTTGACAACTCACTGCGCTACTGCTGCGCTGCGCGGCCCGCCCTCCAACATTTTGTGGGGGATCCGCAACAAAGTAACCAGCAGAATTAAAGAGAAAGGCAGCCCGAAATTATGCTGCGTACATATTAGCACACATTGTACATGCAACTTGATATTATCTAGAGGACAGAACCAATTTAAGGCTCGGAATTGCGAGAGGAGAGAAATAAGTGTGATAAATAAAGTTCTCCGTGCCGGACGCGTCCGCGGTGCCGTGATGATGGTCATGGGTCGGGGTGTGTGTTTGTACATGGAGTGCAGGGGTGGGGTCACAGTACACACTCCATAATGTCTTTCTCATGATGAAATATTTTTTTCTGGCTAAATTAAACCAGTAACATTACGCAATGCCGGATACCTGCATTATATAACACTGAAGTAAGCATAAAAATGGACCAGATAGTGATTACCCAGCTAACAATTGGGGGTTGTAAGAACGTTTCCCTAACGTTTCCATAAAGTAACTAAAACGTCTTCAAAAAGTTTTTAAGACGTTGTATAAACGTTATTCAACATTTTTAATATATATATATGATAACGCTTTTGATAACTTTGAGAGAACGTTAGCCAACGTTATGAAAACTTTAATATCTGTAACATATCTGTAAAACGTGTCTGTAATTTTGACAAATAGCAATTTTTGCAGACATGACTGAAACTTATAATAAATAATATGATTTATGATCTTCTGCATGTCTGATAATGTATACAGCACACTCAGTTAATCACACCGCAGTGATTTTGAGAGCCTTTGAACAGGTTTCACAAAGAGACATTGGTTGTATTGTTGTCTGGTGCCATCTATTGTTCACCGTCAGGAATTAATGAACAATTCCAGTAAGTAATGACACAGATGACGTTGTCTGGATCACTTTTTTGTTTCATTGTTATTTCTCATTTTTATCCACGTTACATAAATGCATCTTCTGTTTAAAAAAAATACATTTAACAGTAAGGGAAAAATACAGTCTTATCACTTTTGGTGGGATTCACAGTGTTGACATGTTCTTTGAATAGAAGACTTAAAATTTCTAATTACTATGGATTTGTACAATCACAACAAATAACATCACTACAAAAGAGGCTTTTGAATGTCTGGTAGTCCAATGGCAACTGCAACTTGGGAAGAAATTGTTGAAGATTTTATGTTTTTTATCAGCAAGTTGAATGACAGGCAATCCCTGTTAATTAAACTGGAACATGGTGATGGGAACCTCAACGAAACAGTGGGGTGGGGGGGGATGGATAAAGATGATATTGTTATTAGTTACAAATTAATGGTGTTGCAGATCTTTAGATATGAAACTCCCACAATAATCAGGAGTCTTAAGATCTCAGGTTTAAATACTGGCTAAATATTTTTGCCTTTTACTGAATTCTACCAGACATTTTACAACGACCTGAATGCACGAACATTTAGAGACGTTCTCCTGTAGCATATCTTGACTTGTCTAAGGCATTTAAGAAAGATGGTCAGTTTTCAAACCAACAAACAGCATGAGGAAAACCAAGAGATTATCAACAGTCTGTATTGGCAGTATTTGTAATTTGTAGTGGTGTCTCTTCTTAAGGCATTTCATGTAGTCTTTATGCAGTAAACAGAATTAAACCAAATGGACATAACTCACGACCACATAGAACATTATAGTATAGCACAATAAAGCATTTAGGATTAATTCTGCAATTCTTGACAAACTCGAATGAGGAAGCAACGCAGATTACAAACAACATGGCCTCCTGTCTGGACCTCTATATTCAGAGTAAACATCAGGAAGTCACCCAATACTTATGTTCTCTGTTATCTGTAAATTGCAGAGCTGATAATGCAGCATGGTTTGGTGATAATCCAAATGATTTTTGCAATGTCACAGTTTTTTTTATAAACATCACAGATTATTTAACATCATATGAATAAATAGTAGGTGGCACTTTAAATTTAACCTTATATTACAAGGTTAAAATGAACATTACAATAGCACCTTCATTTAAAGGCCTTCTGTATGAACATAGAATCTAAAGGAAGCTCTCCTTGTTTTTATACAATGAAGTAAAATAACTATAAATACATTCATGTTGCTATCATGGATCACATTCTTAATCACTCAATAAAACAAATCAGGGGACACGTGTGAATTGAAACACATAACAAACCTGATTTTTTGTACAATAAAGCAATTGTCCACTGCCAAAAATTCATAACCCGATAAAAAAATAAAGAGTAGAAAAATTATAACACAGTAATGTGATCCATGAGACTACGACCACCATTATCATCTATGTAACCATTAAATGATCCTGCAGAATTCAACAAAATCTGCCAACCAGTGACCACAAACCATATACAAACAGTCAAACAATACAGCATGGAGAAGCCCCACGCATGATTCAAAATAAGTGGGTGGGTGTGAACTCCCTGGAATGTTTACTATTAAATCAGGAACCCGCATATGGAAGGAATTAAGATTGTATTCAGTTTGAAAGATCTTTATCATCATGTAAGTGCTGCAATGTTCTTCTAAGAGCCAATCCCAAGATTTTCAGTAGGATTCACACCATCTTGATCCAGGAATTGAAGGCTGTACATTTACTGCTTCTTTAGTCCCCCAGGCCACTCTGAGAGCCCTTCAGATAAAGCTCATCTTGAGAGAGCTGCCCATCGTAGCTTTCCATGTACAAACTACCACTGCTGCTGCTCCCACTGCCCACGTTGCCCAAGAAAGTGCCAACGGCCCGGCCCTGCCGCGCATGCCCCACTGCATCACTGAAGACCTTATTTATCTGCTCCTCAGACGGCATCCACCAGTCGGGATTAGAGGCACAGTGCATGCGGATAAACTCTGAGAGATGGGAATGCAGAGGGGAGACATGGATGAGGGAGAGAGATCGGCAGAGTGTATGTTTTGCAAGGCAGACTCTTTAAACAAGACATCTCCATTAAGTCTCTTGATCTTTAATAGAGCAACACTGGAGTAAAAATAATCATTTGCAGTCATTTGTGAATGGTTTTACTTTGCTACCTCTAAGACAGGTGACCTTGACAGGGTTCAGAGGTCGTCTCTCTGGTCCTGTTTCCCCAGTGTGTACTGAACGTTTTCTCTTCCCTAAACCACATGAGTATTTCAGCTCATCTGTGGTGAACACAAACCGGATCAGGTAACGCAGCAGTCGTCGGCCATCTTTCTTTGAGGAGTTGACGGCCTCGTCCCACTGTTTATTTGTGATAAAGAGAGGATAGTTCCCCAGCAGCTGCTTACCGCCCTTATTACACAAAACAGGGAGAATAAGATCATAGATTATAGAGGAGAAAGGTATTTTTAATGATCTATTTAATATTTAATGGTTTTTAATGCAGCATTGTTCTTAAAGATACAACACTAAATATTGTGTCTAAAAACAAGCACATTCATTCAAATGAAAAAGTAAATAACAGACTTGAAGCCATAAAAGAATAATAAAGGTTTATGCTGGTTAGGTTTTATGTAACAGTGTTTCAAAGTGATATTTTTAGATCCTCAGATTAGAGCTTAATTTGAATGACAGTTTCACTTTATGTCATTGGTTGCAGTTTGTTGCATAAACCAGCATCTTTGTGGTTTTCAACATGAACAGCACTTAAACTCTCTGTTAGGCTCTTTTATCTCACCTCTGTAAGTTGCTCTTCAGGTTGTGGTTGCACAAATTGGTTGTAATGCTGAAGGACAGTCTTGAAGAAGTCCAGAACATTCTGGCAAGGAACTACAAGAGGAGGCAAACACTTGATGGTTGGAGAAATTGTAATTTAAACCAATACATTTCACACAAGCTAAGCGTTTAATTCTCTACTGTTTACATAATTAAAACACTTAAAGATAAGTTGTCTAGAAAAAGCAATTTTATTGTACAAAAGAGTGGTTCTCCCCTTATAATAGCTCTCATGTTGAGTTCACATGATTTCACACTCCTGGTATCCCTAATATTTAAGACTTTTAGTTTTGGAATATATTAAAAATTTAAAAATAGGTTAATAATTAATAAATTAATAATAGGTAATAAACAGAGTATTTGTACAATGCCATCAGTAACCAAAGTTTTACTCGGATGCTATGTGTGCATCTTCAGTCATTGATGTCAGTATAAAGACAGCAAAACAAAAACTTTCCTTACTTTAGTGAGCCTTCAAAAAGTAGCTTTGAATGTTAATAATTCAGTGAAATTTTTTTCCAATACCCGTTTTTGCATGCAATGTAAATTTGAAACCCCGCACAGTAGATTCTGTATCTAAAGTCATAATTTAAATGTAACAGAAAAATTAAGAATCTTAACAAAGTATTAATCAGTTTAATACCTGGCATGCTGTCCAGTTTGTGTCTGAGGTCCTCATTCTCCTGCTGCAGACTAAGAACTTCCTGTTCCAGCTCTATACAGCGTGGACAACAACCCTCTTCCTCCTCATCTTCCTCAGGCAGCGTAGATGAAGGGTGTCCATACGACTCAGATGGAGATGGTGACGTCCAGCCACCCAAATTCTGACGTGGGGACCCTGATGCTGCTGGTTCAGCATCTATCGGACGACTCTGCTCACCATCTGACGACTGTGGTCCAGACAGCAGGTAGTTCTGAAGCGACTCTGTGAAAATCCGCAAGAAATTTGACGTCTGCTGTTGGTTCCAATGGTTCCCTCGTGGCGTCTCATCGCCGGTGTTTCCCAGTGGTGACTCCTCTGACCTGGGCTTAACACTGAGCCTCTCTCCTGAAGACAGGCAGTTATTCTCTTGTTTGATGAGAGTGGAGATGGTAGAAGATGGAGGGATGAAGGCAGGCTGGGGATCTAGAAGACGTCCGTTGCTGTTGAGAAGACTGAGAACTCGACTGCACTGCTGAGCAAAAGCGTCCAATATGAGCTGGTTTTCTGTGAGGGGAATCCAGATTGACACATAATTCAACAATGCTGATGTCTTTGGAGAGCATCAGTTTTCTTAATTTCATTAACATTGCTTACAGCTTGCTGGCAAGTATAATAATATCCTCTGGCCTTTTCTACTGTTGTCCTTTGTTTTTACACAACAGAACACAGTAGAAAATCTTCAGGTAAACAAAGCAATAAACAGCTTCAACAAAAAGTAATTTACTAAGCAACATTTAATAATCAAGGATAGACTGGTCATGAGGAGCACTGAAGAAAACACATATATAGATTAAATTCATATAGATTTCAAAAGAGAACAGGCAGAGAGGGACCTAAAACAGAACCTTGATGATTTCATTGTGAAAATCTAATAGCACCTTTCAACCACCTAAACATTTCATGCTATTATAAATACAGTGGCTTGTATTCTATGTATACAGTTTGTAATACCTACAGTTGCTTTGGCTTTAAATGAGACCTGTCTTTGCTTTTTCTTACATCTTTCTTCTGCCCTGCCTCATTTTTCCATCATTTTTATCATAAAATCAGCATCTAGCTCCCACAAGATTTGGCAGATAAGAGATAGAACTAGGAGATCTGCACACACATACATACCAATATCTCATTTACGTGCTGTCACTGCTCTAATAAACACTATTAATATCTTCCAAAAACATAAAGAGAGGAACCAACGTGATTAATAAAATAAAAACGTTGACTGACCAACCAATCAAGGGCATATAATTACTCCTCCTCACCACGTCGCTCTGGCCACGCCCAAATGCGCAATCTTATGCGTCTCTCAGAGGATGATTATGAATTTGCCACCCTCACACAAAGACACAGGGCAGACAATTATCATCTCAGCCAGTTGCTGTGGCACCCGTGTGACTGGCGGGGGTGAATATCTGCTGTCGCCGAGATGTGTCTATCAGGCTTAAGCAGATGTGGCCGTTTATTAACATGCGCAGCATCTCTGTTTATCCCCAGCAAGATGGATTTGATATTTATCTGATATCTGTCTTTCCCTCCTCCTTTGTTGCTTTCATTTCTTCTTTTTCCTTCACTCCACCCCCCTCTTCTTCTCTCCCTCCCTTTTTTCTCCGTATGCCACGGAGGGTGAACCTCATGAAATTTCATTAAACACAACACGTGCCGCAGAGCCAAATTTATGAGCCACATTTGTTTTAATCACAATCCCTTCGGAGGAGATTTTAAATGCAATTTGGATTATTGCACTGATCCCAGTGCTGCTTCCTTGGGATTTTCAGGGCTGGAAAGCTGACACCATTAGTACTGTCTGATTCCCCCTAAAACCCCCCATGCATTCTTTTTCCAATGAATATTCCATAACAATGTACCAAAAGAGCTCTGTGTGAAACTGGAATGAACTGTTTACAAACATGTACCATAAACCCTATTTGCCTCAAAGATTTATTGGCTGTACAGGTGTCAAATAAATGTTAAAACAAAACTTATAAGAAACTGACATGTTAAACATTACATTACACACATGCCATAAGAAAAAAAAATAAAATGTGGGTTTGTAGTAAGTGACAACATAAACAAACAGTGAGAGCTGTATTTTTGTTGACACTGTTGTATGGTAATAACACAGCTTCTTAACCTGAGAATATCGAGGCCTTGATGAATTAAATGAATTAGATGAAGTTTGGTATAATAATTTTGTTGGTGAGAAAGACATTTTACACAAATGCAAAAGAACATGAACAAAGATTTGAAGCACAGAACTGGACAAATCCATAATTTAAGACTTTTCTATGATTATAATGCCAGTTTTAAGATTTCCTTATAAAATTTTACATTTTACCCTCCTTAGTGACACTGTAAGACAAAAAAATTACTGCTAGATTTAAATAACTAAGCTTTTAATGAAAGGCATGAATCATAGACATAGTGTAAGTGAATGTAGGAAAGTTCATTGACCCTAAATGTTTGCTAACACTTTGAGTCAGAGTTCATTGTGTAAACATCTCCAATCCTTAAGGTATATAATCTCCAAGATATAAAATGCTTTCAAAGTAAAAAGTGACCATTCATAAAAAACGGACGTGATGAGACATAATAAATAAGACGTTTTTAAGAAACTTCTCCCAAATGGGAGACTCAAACTTTCTTCGAATGAAACGATAATCCAGATTTTGTAGTAATAGGAATATTAGGAATTCATCCGGATTAATGGTAGACACCGTTTATTTTCCCTCTGCGATGTAAATATGGAAGACATTCACTGCTTCAATGATGCAGCAGGCTATAGGACATTTAATTTCATAATGCATGTCAATTATGAAATTATTAGGTTACTGTTGGGTTTATCCGTCGCTGTCTCAGTTATAAGGTTAAACATGTCGACAGCAATCTGCTTGAATGATTTAATAAGTCGCCTATTTTTGGGCGTGGGACTCCAAATTATGCACGTATTTGCGTCTAATAATAAAAAATAATGCATGCAGAAAATACACGAATACCTTACCACACGATTGCTCAGTTGCTGAAACAGGACGGTTTGCGTTCAGTTTTATGGTGTATTCATAGAATAAACTTTCTGAGACAAACTTGTATAGTTACCTGAGCTTATACCATAGCTGCAGTCTGGAGATTGGTGGCTTAGCTCGGCGCGACCCGGTAGATATCTGCTGGACTCCTGGCCGGCGACCCTCCTCTGGCTGCCAAATGATGCTGCCGCCGTGGCGCTCCCCGCTGATGCTGCTGCGGTGGATGTCGCGACTCTGCTGCTGGGTCTGATTTCGCTGGGGAAACGGTGCTGCTGACTGCTGCTGATGGACAGGGAGGTTTGTTTGAGCGGCATGCGCTGTGAATACTGCTGGTGATGATGACCGAGGTGATGAGGATGCTCTCCTAGCTGCGGGATGTCCACCATTGTCAGTCTGTCATATCTCGCTTTGCCCGCCGTGCGCTTGCTCGGAAAGGTCTTGAGAGAAGTGTACGGGCTCCGATGCTGTTGCTGTCTGCAGATTTTGGGCGCAGAAAGACCTTCGTCTGCGGGTTGCATCGCCTCTTCCATCCTCTACGAGTTTAGTGTAACTGATCACCAGGAGTTGTTGTCTTTCTGCCCGGTCTGGATAAATCGGTTATCCCCGCGTCTCGACGCCTTGCTCTGTGTCTCAAACACTTCTAACTCAAGTCTCAGATACTCAGAGGGTGGGTGACTTCACTGACAAGTCATTGCTCCAATCCCCTGGCGGTAACAACACGATCTGGCTTTATTCTACCAACAGGGGAATACCGGCGGCGGCTTCACGCGCGTCAGCCGTACGGTGAATGTGTCTTCTGCTCTCATTAGTGGGAGTGTCAGATTAGAGAGGTGCATGGCGATATAAAGATGTGTGTGTGATCCCTCCATGTTTTTTTTCTCTCGCATAGCCATGATTTTTTGGAGAGTTCTTAGGATGAACCATTGAAAACAAAAGAACTTTAAGACCCGAGAGAGCCAAATGGAAATTGAGACCAATTATAAATGTATTAATGTATTACAGGCTATAATAATAGTGTCAGAGCAACATATTTACAATGTGTAACACAGAATTAAACAAAATACGAAAAGAGATAAAATATATTAAAATGTACTAAAACGAAGGGAATTACAGTACAGTAATTCCCTAGAGAAAGTCTTAAACCTGACTCTCAAACTTGACAGTAAAAATAAAAGTGACAGTCTGGATCCATAGAGCGTAATTTACTGTAATACAATTAACCACAGATTTTTGTTTATTCCGACAAACCCATGTTTGTTTGTTTGTTTTAGAAAAATTCAAACGGTTTTAAAATGTAATGTGTAGCCTAACAAAGGGAGAAAACAAACTGTAACCCCGCTGGCATTACCAATGTTACATAAACCAAAACAGCCAGAAGAGGTCGCCAACATGACACGAATTTAACAAAGCATTCATCACTGGTTCTGAAATCCGTTGATTGAAAAACAAAAAAAGAATAATTCCGATAAAACGAGAATACCACCTTTTTTCCAACCATCTAATTTAAATACACGTACAGGGATTATATAAATAACCCTACAATAAATCTGCTAAAATAAATAAAAAGAACATTAAGAACACAGAAAACAAAAGTCAATTCAGGAATAAGAAACGATTTTATTTTTTGAATTAGAAGAGTGAAAATATACTCATATCAAAATGAAATACAGCAGTCCATCTTGCGCTCTCCGAGCAACAGGACGCGACCTACGTGCATGCGCACGTCCAGTCAGACAACTGCGTGCGCGTCATAGAGACGGAGAAGCGGGTGAGCGTCTACACACAAATTCACAAGTTCAGCACATTTGAAAAGTCGCTTCAAAGCAGCAGACAGCTCCCTGTTTAGTCAACATATTATTTGCAAACTACGAAACTTATTGGAGAGGATTTGCATGAGTTTTTACCTGTCTCTGATGAAAGGATGTTTTAATAGCAGATAACGATTGATCATTTTACACAATTAATGGATACCAAAAGCATTAAATTAACATTTTAAAAGTAACGGGACAAAAATGACAGTAAACAACGACAGAGGATGAACTGCGGATAAAAACTTGGAGTTTTAGGAGGTGACATCTTAAGTTGGATTCCATCTATTTGTTGGAGATCTTCAACCTTATTGGATTTGGACAACAATTTATTATGACCGAATTAAATGTTATGTGTTGATGGATTACTTTCCCAATTCACTGCTACTTTGTTTAAAGCTTCTTTAATACCACCGGGATACCCAAAAACGTGCAGTTTGTGGGCTCACTCAGTTTTAAAAAGTACTGGCCGAGAAATCTGCATCTTGCCGGTATGGTGCGCTTGTTGAACTGCCTCTTGTTGGGGTACCTGACGTGGAATCTGCAGATATCTGATGCCCGGGCAGAGTACTGCCACGGCTGGCTGGACACCAGTGGGAATTACCACGAGGGCTTTCAGTGCCCGGAGGACTTTGATACTATGGACGCGACTGTGTGCTGCGGGAGCTGCTCGCTGCGGTACTGCTGCGCCGCCGTGGATGCTCGTGTAGATCAGGGAGCCTGTACGAATGACAGAGAAGTGGAAAACAACACCCAATACGTTGCCCGTAAGACACAACATTTAACTCATGTGCACAAAGTGCTAAAAAATATATGATATATACATAACATATCATGAAGCTGTAAAATGAAGCACCTTTTATTCTTTCAGTAGAAAGCCATGAATCTTTCTTTTCAATAAGCCTGTTTACTGCTTAATAAATTACTTACCGTTTTATTAACTGAAAGTTTTAATATAAAGCATTTTCTTCATGAAAATTTGTCAAAGGGAATGTAACAGCTATTATTGTTTTTAAAACGTATTATTCTTTTATAAAACTTTCAAACTGTTTCTGTTGTTGTTTTATGTAAAGCACCTGTATCAAACAATGCACCGTGTAATGTGTGTTTGCGAGTAAACAGGCTTGTGTAGTTTGGAACAGGCAACATTTACCGGATATCAAATTAAGCCATAATGACAGCTTATTGAATTACTTATAATAGCACATTTGTTGTTGACTAAATGATCACAGAATGTCACAACAGGAAATAGGATTAGTGTTTTACATTTAGGCATTATTTGTGGTCTTATAAGTGTTTTCCAGTCGCACCTGTTTAAATGCCTGACACACTCACCTGAGGTTACACACATTTCCTTAAGGGAAAATGAAATATGATGCTCTGTTTAAATTCTTTATAATAACACATGTTAACTAACAACAAAAAACATTTTACTTTATATCTTTACTGTAAGTATGTTTGATACAGATTATTACTGTGTGCTCGAAGTGTGTCTTCCAAGTCAAACTCTTTTTGGTCCTCGTTTTGGAAACTGTGTAATGTAATGCTATATAATGCGTTTGCAGTCTGATCACATGCCCTAACAAATACAAACTACATTCTACATTATTGCGACTAATTAAACTTTTAAATTCTAACAGGAAATATGTGCTTTAATTATATAAAAATAATATTTTCCTCATTTAGATATGGAAATCTTTAAACAACGGAGGCCTACTGCAATTTATAAATAATAAATATTAAGCGATCGTTCACTTATAACATGTTGTAAACGTTACTTGTAAAGGTTACTAAAAATATTGCTGTTCTTGTTGGTTTAGAATTAATATTTACTGATAAATAACAGTCCTTGCACTTAATATTTAATGCTATGCACATTTTATTGATAATGTGTGGCTTTAATGATTTCACATATTATCAGTAAAAAAGGAAGTTAAACAGAAAAAGATCTGTAATTACTGTCCCCACCATAATAAGCAAATAACAGTTATTATTGTCAACATATTTTAATTTTAAATAGCATGATATTAAATGCTCCTTTTCAGGATAGGCATTACTAAATTACCTTTGCTTAATGTAACTTTTGTCTTCAACAGAGCCCATCTACGTGCCCTTTCTTATGGTGGGATCCATCTTCGTGGCATTTGTAATTGTAGGCTCTCTGGTGGCCGTGTACTGCTGTACATGCCTGCGACCCAAACAGCCCACTCAGCAGCCAATCCGCTTCTCGCTCCGCAGTCAGGGCGAGACAATTCCCATGATCCTCACCACGGCTCCACCCAGCCTACGGACACCATCGCGGCAGTCCAGCACGGCCACCACCAGCTCCAGCTCAGTGGGAGGAGGGAGCTCGGTCCGCCGCTTCTCCCTGGGCCGGGGTGATGCTCTGGGCCAGGGTTCTCAACAGCAGCAGCTACTGATGGTCTCATCTTCCTCAGCCTCCACTCCAGTGTCAGTGGCTCCATCCCAACCCCTGCTGCCCCCACCTCCTCCACCACCCTACACCTCCCAACATGGCCTTCAGGGCAGTAACTCTCTCCAGCACCCACACAGTCAGCTACAGTTGCACCATCAGAGCCTACACCCAGCATCAAGCTCAGGGTTCCTCCTGCCGCAACAGTACTTCTTTCCTCTGCAGGAACCCTTTTCTGGGAAGAAGGGCTTTGCTGACTTTAGCCAAAGCTGACAAGGGGCTTGTTGGTTGCTGGTAAATGCTTAAACTGAGATGGACACCAAAGAGCCAGTCGTCGTTGTTGTAGACTCATGTTACAGACGCTAAAACATCTTTCAGCAAACAAGATTGGCACTTGTAAGACTGGATCTGGAATTAAGGAGAGCAGTGTGGGTGCTTGATGGCTGCTATGACTGGCTAGATAGTGGAGCACAAGGTGTGGATTTACCGTAAGCAATGGAGAAATTGTTGGCTGGAGTCTGACAGGTATTCAAGTTCTGAATGCTAAGAACATAAGTTCCTAGAACTTGGATGCCTACTTCAAAGTACCTATGCCTACTAATTATCATGTCTCTTATGCACTTTTAAGCTGCTTACATAAAGACTTCTCTTAATGTTGGAAAATACCAGTCTTATGTGACAACTTGCTGGATCATCAATACACATTAAGGGATTGTGAAAAAATGTGTCTTGACAATCTCAGCCCCATTTTAGGGGTGGGGCACACAAATAGTGCCATGTATAAATGGGGGGTTTGTTATTATATGTTCTCATATGGTCAGATTAAAGTTTTAGTTACGAGATGGAGATGAATATTCTTTATCTCAGGAAAACAGGCATATAAATGTCCTAGTAAAATAATTTTTGCTTTATAAATGGACACCGGTGAAACACTTTACAGTTTGATCATAGCTTCAAATGAATTTAAAACAAAGCTACTTCTGAGACAGTTTATATGTTAAATGTTTGGAGAATGTTAAAGGCATATATTAAATTTTGAATGATTTGTAACAATCTGAAAGCCATTACTTGCTCAGTTTCATATTACATTGACAAAACAGTTTGTATGTTATATGTGATGGGCAAAGTTTTATATATGCCCATATAAATGTACAGACCACCTGGAATTACATCATGTGGTACCAGAGGAAGCCTTCAACTAAGTATTAAATTCTCTAACCAACAGTGTTTTCAGATTAAACTGTAATTAAAATAAACAGTTTTTTCCTTTCACCTACAGTTATTTTGTCTATTTACTCAGACACAAAAACGGTTATTATATTTAAGAATAAAAAGCCTGAATAAGACTCACATAAAAGGTACAGTTGTAGAGTAGGTCTACTAAGAAAACATTACATTCCACAATCCTGTTATTTAATATGGGGAAACTATATGTTTTAATTTATGGACTAATTCTTTGTTTTCCATATGGAGTCTCTAATATGTCTAGGGACACAGCCTTTGGATATATTTCCATCATGAGTCACCAACATAAATAAACAGCTGTTATTACAATATGGAAAAGATAACAATTCTATTAATGTCAGTGACCAATAGAACATTAAGAATGATAAATCATTACAACAGTGACATCATCTGTTAAAATGCATATTTTGTGCTGGCGTATCACTGCCTTTTCCTGTTTAGATTGATATCACTGTGTACATCCTGTTCCACGCCACACACGACGGAATAACACAATGTTTCCTAACCAGACGCAGTGTAATACAATTCCAAACACAACTGAATGTAAATGGCTACACTAAAAGTGAAAATACTGCGCAACATAACCATAGCCATAAACATGAAATTCAAGGTGTAATATTTCATATTGTACTCTATTTTTAAATGACAAATGTAGTGATTAAAAGTACAGATTTACACATGTAAAAATGTTTTTAGATTAATATAATGCTTTTGCAGTAAATGTTGGCCATACATTGGTCTAGACAGGAAATATGCTTTTGGAAGTTTACGGTTAGGAAACAGATGAGATTATTGCCAAATCATGACTGTGTTAAATGAATCCCTGTTGATCTGTACTGGAAATATTCAGTTTAACATACATGATCATTGATGTGATTCCTGGTGCTGGATACATAGTACATTTCAGCACCAATACACTATATCTATCACAGCTAATGGTCAGCGATTTCTCAAGAAATATTTACAAAATAAAGGAAATGATCAGAAGATTTTCAGTTTCCATGTTGAAGTTGTAAAGTTTATTTCAGTAGTTATTAAGTACCAACATGCTAAACAATCTTTTAACAAAAAGACATAAAAGAGAGATTTAACAGAAAAATAAAAACAATATAAAAGTGCATGTTCATTCTTTAAAGTAACCACCACCAGAGGCATACAATTAACATTTAGGCTAAACCAAGGAACGACTTTTTCATTCATGCAATCAGTTACTTTGACAGACAAGATCTTATAAAGCCACAGACCTTTAACCAAAGGTCACTTCATATCTGCAGTCACATTAGAGGGCCACATATCCAGTGTTTGAACCAGTGACAAGACACAACTGAATAAAAGAACCAATCAAAAGCACAGATTAAGAAACTAAAATGCACAGTAGCTATAAATTTACTATTCTTGTCCCGTAAAAAAAAAAGAAAAGATGACGTTTCATCTTGTAGAAGCACAATTACACTGAGATTAGAAACTTACATCCATCCGAGATAAATAATACTGCAACTAATATTAACTAGATAAGATATTCATCACATAAACGATAAAAGAGTGCATTTGTGCAACATTTCCAGTCAAGCTTTAGCAAAGCTTCATACGAACAGAGATACGCATAGAGACATGTGACACGCACGCGCACACCTGTTTACATACAGGGCCATGCATTACCATTAATATACCTGGAGTCGTGCAGACGAACAAAACGAGCAGCGCCACACGATCGGACAAGAAGGACGCCAAACGCACACATATCCTATGAAATTCAGTAATTTCATTCGAGTTAGCACTATCTCCTTCAAATCGTAATTTACCCGGACGATTTTAATAATTTAACGTACATGCATACCGACATTGTTACGGCACACGCGCGAACAGTCACACATACATAAACACGCACCCAAATCTTAGCGCACATGCACATGCAGACGACACACAAATACAGACACACTACAAAACCTGCTCTCCCACGGGGAGAAAACCAACGCACAAACTCCACCATCAAATAAAGAAGCGCTAATAAGACAGTTGTAGTCACAGGCAAAGCTCATGAACCACGACCAGTTTGTGAAGAGAAACTACAGAAACTACAATGTTTTCATTACAAAGCAGATCAGTCCAAAAAGTCACACGCAGTCCAATATAAAAATACAAATTCACAAAATAACTATAGAGACAAAGTTGTATCGGTACGGTGTGGGTGTGGCTAAATCCTCCGTTCCTCCCCTATGCTAATGGCACTTATGTTTAAAGGTTTAACACTGTTCTGGGAATTACTATTATTATTAAGTCAAATAAAAGTTATGGTGCACAACTTATTTAAAATATTTTCATATGAGCCCCTTAGGACCAGCTAAACACAAAATGGGGCAGAGGTTCAATGTGTGGGTTTAAAATCTTTCATTACAACCAGTTATCAGGTAGACAACATCATTATGAGATGGGCAACGTCATTATTTTGGTCTAATGTGTAAGCGTGCTATAACACAACCTAGCTAGAGTCTCTGAAATACTATCTCATAAGGGGAAAAAGTTCTTTTTAGGCACCTTTGTGATCATTGCAGCCGTGTAAGATGTGGAATGCAGAGACTTGTTCAAGACAGCCATTGAAATGTTGCCAAATTGTAGAAAATGGCAGATACATGCAAGCTGAAGGAGATCTGAAAGAGTCAGGCACGATAAACTGACTAAACAAAAATCCCACAATAAAGGAAGAACACAAACATCCAGTTATGGTTGAAGGCAACAACAAATGTAAGGCTTTGATATATCAGATTTAACACAAAATTAAAACATCACATGTACAGTGGTCAAATTAGTGCAGTGTTTTAGAAGTGTAAAAATTACCAGGTAGAAACTCTTATTTCTAAGCACTTTTTTAAAACAGGGATTGCATTTATAATGTGTTTTTAAACGTGGAACTTTCACTGGTGATCTATGACACAGCTGAACACGTCTAATGTTAACAATTAAAAAAGCAGTTAACATAAAAAAGCATTTTGACTTACAGATGTGCCATTAATGATAAGGACATCACAGTCAAAGAGTTTAAACACAAATGTTTTTGGACACCATCATCATCACCACATTTTGGCTGTAATACTCAGAGCTGAAGGAATGGTGGAGGAAAAAGAGAGTCAGTTCTTCATGTTAGTTCTCTTCCACTTAACAGATCAGAAAACCATACTGACCACAGACTGCAAAAATATGCTAGCACAGTGCTTGTGTCTGCTGCTCAACATACAACTACAGCACAGCAGAACTGGATTTTTTTTTCTTTCAAAGACCAAGAGATTTCTCTCTCATATTGATTCATGTTTTTCATATCTGTTGTTGCCCAGTGGCCAAAGTTAAACAGACAGGCTTCAGCTCTCTGTCAGCCTTTAAAAGTAGAGTGACAGCGCAGAGGGGGCGTGGCCCAGCGAGCCAGATCTCACCACTCACTGGTCCGCTGCTTGGTGGTGTCATAAGCTCTGATGACCTCAGACTGGGAGAGCACTCCGTTCTCATCCTGAGAGAATGCGTAGCCGTCTGTAAACAAGTCCAAGAGAACATGAGTAAGACAAACATACT
>JAZGTK010004362.1:0-24792 GCA_036877625.1 Ambastaia sidthimunki | reverse complement strand
AGTATGTTTGTCTTACTCATGTTCTCTTGGACTTGTTTACAGACGGCTACGCATTCTCTCAGGATGAGAACGGAGTGCTCTCCCAGTCTGAGGTCATCAGAGCTTATGACACCACCAAGCAGCGGACCAGTGAGTGGTGAGATCTGGCTCGCTGGGCCACGCCCCCTCTGCGCTGTCACTCTACTTTTAAAGGCTGACAGAGAGCTGAAGCCTGTCTGTTTAACTTTGGCCACTGGGCAACAACAGATATGAAAAACATGAATCAATATGAGAGAGAAATCTCTTGGTCTTTGAAAGAAAAAAAAATCCAGTTCTGCTGTGCTGTAGTTGTATGTTGAGCAGCAGACACAAGCACTGTGCTAGCATATTTTTGCAGTCTGTGGTCAGTATGGTTTTCTGATCTGTTAAGTGGAAGAGAACTAACATGAAGAACTGACTCTCTTTTTCCTCCACCATTCCTTCAGCTCTGAGTATTACAGCCAAAATGTGGTGATGATGATGGTGTCCAAAAACATTTGTGTTTAAACTCTTTGACTGTGATGTCCTTATCATTAATGGCACATCTGTAAGTCAAAATGCTTTTTTATGTTAACTGCTTTTTTAATTGTTAACATTAGACGTGTTCAGCTGTGTCATAGATCACCAGTGAAAGTTCCACGTTTAAAAACACATTATAAATGCAATCCCTGTTTTAAAAAAGTGCTTAGAAATAAGAGTTTCTACCTGGTAATTTTTACACTTCTAAAACACTGCACTAATTTGACCACTGTACATGTGATGTTTTAATTTTGTGTTAAATCTGATATATCAAAGCCTTACATTTGTTGTTGCCTTCAACCATAACTGGATGTTTGTGTTCTTCCTTTATTGTGGGATTTTTGTTTAGTCAGTTTATCGTGCCTGACTCTTTCAGATCTCCTTCAGCTTGCATGTATCTGCCATTTTCTACAATTTGGCAACATTTCAATGGCTGTCTTGAACAAGTCTCTGCATTCCACATCTTACACGGCTGCAATGATCACAAAGGTGCCTAAAAAGAACTTTTTCCCCTTATGAGATAGTATTTCAGAGACTCTAGCTAGGTTGTGTTATAGCACGCTTACACATTAGACCAAAATAATGACGTTGCCCATCTCATAATGATGTTGTCTACCTGATAACTGGTTGTAATGAAAGATTTTAAACCCACACATTGAACCTCTGCCCCATTTTGTGTTTAGCTGGTCCTAAGGGGCTCATATGAAAATATTTTAAATAAGTTGTGCACCATAACTTTTATTTGACTTAATAATAATAGTAATTCCCAGAACAGTGTTAAACCTTTAAACATAAGTGCCATTAGCATAGGGGAGGAACGGAGGATTTAGCCACACCCACACCGTACCGATACAACTTTGTCTCTATAGTTATTTTGTGAATTTGTATTTTTATATTGGACTGCGTGTGACTTTTTGGACTGATCTGCTTTGTAATGAAAACATTGTAGTTTCTGTAGTTTCTCTTCACAAACTGGTCGTGGTTCATGAGCTTTGCCTGTGACTACAACTGTCTTATTAGCGCTTCTTTATTTGATGGTGGAGTTTGTGCGTTGGTTTTCTCCCCGTGGGAGAGCAGGTTTTGTAGTGTGTCTGTATTTGTGTGTCGTCTGCATGTGCATGTGCGCTAAGATTTGGGTGCGTGTTTATGTATGTGTGACTGTTCGCGCGTGTGCCGTAACAATGTCGGTATGCATGTACGTTAAATTATTAAAATCGTCCGGGTAAATTACGATTTGAAGGAGATAGTGCTAACTCGAATGAAATTACTGAATTTCATAGGATATGTGTGCGTTTGGCGTCCTTCTTGTCCGATCGTGTGGCGCTGCTCGTTTTGTTCGTCTGCACGACTCCAGGTATATTAATGGTAATGCATGGCCCTGTATGTAAACAGGTGTGCGCGTGCGTGTCACATGTCTCTATGCGTATCTCTGTTCGTATGAAGCTTTGCTAAAGCTTGACTGGAAATGTTGCACAAATGCACTCTTTTATCGTTTATGTGATGAATATCTTATCTAGTTAATATTAGTTGCAGTATTATTTATCTCGGATGGATGTAAGTTTCTAATCTCAGTGTAATTGTGCTTCTACAAGATGAAACGTCATCTTTTCTTTTTTTTTTACGGGACAAGAATAGTAAATTTATAGCTACTGTGCATTTTAGTTTCTTAATCTGTGCTTTTGATTGGTTCTTTTATTCAGTTGTGTCTTGTCACTGGTTCAAACACTGGATATGTGGCCCTCTAATGTGACTGCAGATATGAAGTGACCTTTGGTTAAAGGTCTGTGGCTTTATAAGATCTTGTCTGTCAAAGTAACTGATTGCATGAATGAAAAAGTCGTTCCTTGGTTTAGCCTAAATGTTAATTGTATGCCTCTGGTGGTGGTTACTTTAAAGAATGAACATGCACTTTTATATTGTTTTTATTTTTCTGTTAAATCTCTCTTTTATGTCTTTTTGTTAAAAGATTGTTTAGCATGTTGGTACTTAATAACTACTGAAATAAACTTTACAACTTCAACATGGAAACTGAAAATCTTCTGATCATTTCCTTTATTTTGTAAATATTTCTTGAGAAATCGCTGACCATTAGCTGTGATAGATATAGTGTATTGGTGCTGAAATGTACTATGTATCCAGCACCAGGAATCACATCAATGATCATGTATGTTAAACTGAATATTTCCAGTACAGATCAACAGGGATTCATTTAACACAGTCATGATTTGGCAATAATCTCATCTGTTTCCTAACCGTAAACTTCCAAAAGCATATTTCCTGTCTAGACCAATGTATGGCCAACATTTACTGCAAAAGCATTATATTAATCTAAAAACATTTTTACATGTGTAAATCTGTACTTTTAATCACTACATTTGTCATTTAAAAATAGAGTACAATATGAAATATTACACCTTGAATTTCATGTTTATGGCTATGGTTATGTTGCGCAGTATTTTCACTTTTAGTGTAGCCATTTACATTCAGTTGTGTTTGGAATTGTATTACACTGCGTCTGGTTAGGAAACATTGTGTTATTCCGTCGTGTGTGGCGTGGAACAGGATGTACACAGTGATATCAATCTAAACAGGAAAAGGCAGTGATACGCCAGCACAAAATATGCATTTTAACAGATGATGTCACTGTTGTAATGATTTATCATTCTTAATGTTCTATTGGTCACTGACATTAATAGAATTGTTATCTTTTCCATATTGTAATAACAGCTGTTTATTTATGTTGGTGACTCATGATGGAAATATATCCAAAGGCTGTGTCCCTAGACATATTAGAGACTCCATATGGAAAACAAAGAATTAGTCCATAAATTAAAACATATAGTTTCCCCATATTAAATAACAGGATTGTGGAATGTAATGTTTTCTTAGTAGACCTACTCTACAACTGTACCTTTTATGTGAGTCTTATTCAGGCTTTTTATTCTTAAATATAATAACCGTTTTTGTGTCTGAGTAAATAGACAAAATAACTGTAGGTGAAAGGAAAAAACTGTTTATTTTAATTACAGTTTAATCTGAAAACACTGTTGGTTAGAGAATTTAATACTTAGTTGAAGGCTTCCTCTGGTACCACATGATGTAATTCCAGGTGGTCTGTACATTTATATGGGCATATATAAAACTTTGCCCATCACATATAACATACAAACTGTTTTGTCAATGTAATATGAAACTGAGCAAGTAATGGCTTTCAGATTGTTACAAATCATTCAAAATTTAATATATGCCTTTAACATTCTCCAAACATTTAACATATAAACTGTCTCAGAAGTAGCTTTGTTTTAAATTCATTTGAAGCTATGATCAAACTGTAAAGTGTTTCACCGGTGTCCATTTATAAAGCAAAAATTATTTTACTAGGACATTTATATGCCTGTTTTCCTGAGATAAAGAATATTCATCTCCATCTCGTAACTAAAACTTTAATCTGACCATATGAGAACATATAATAACAAACCCCCCATTTATACATGGCACTATTTGTGTGCCCCACCCCTAAAATGGGGCTGAGATTGTCAAGACACATTTTTTCACAATCCCTTAATGTGTATTGATGATCCAGCAAGTTGTCACATAAGACTGGTATTTTCCAACATTAAGAGAAGTCTTTATGTAAGCAGCTTAAAAGTGCATAAGAGACATGATAATTAGTAGGCATAGGTACTTTGAAGTAGGCATCCAAGTTCTAGGAACTTATGTTCTTAGCATTCAGAACTTGAATACCTGTCAGACTCCAGCCAACAATTTCTCCATTGCTTACGGTAAATCCACACCTTGTGCTCCACTATCTAGCCAGTCATAGCAGCCATCAAGCACCCACACTGCTCTCCTTAATTCCAGATCCAGTCTTACAAGTGCCAATCTTGTTTGCTGAAAGATGTTTTAGCGTCTGTAACATGAGTCTACAACAACGACGACTGGCTCTTTGGTGTCCATCTCAGTTTAAGCATTTACCAGCAACCAACAAGCCCCTTGTCAGCTTTGGCTAAAGTCAGCAAAGCCCTTCTTCCCAGAAAAGGGTTCCTGCAGAGGAAAGAAGTACTGTTGCGGCAGGAGGAACCCTGAGCTTGATGCTGGGTGTAGGCTCTGATGGTGCAACTGTAGCTGACTGTGTGGGTGCTGGAGAGAGTTACTGCCCTGAAGGCCATGTTGGGAGGTGTAGGGTGGTGGAGGAGGTGGGGGCAGCAGGGGTTGGGATGGAGCCACTGACACTGGAGTGGAGGCTGAGGAAGATGAGACCATCAGTAGCTGCTGCTGTTGAGAACCCTGGCCCAGAGCATCACCCCGGCCCAGGGAGAAGCGGCGGACCGAGCTCCCTCCTCCCACTGAGCTGGAGCTGGTGGTGGCCGTGCTGGACTGCCGCGATGGTGTCCGTAGGCTGGGTGGAGCCGTGGTGAGGATCATGGGAATTGTCTCGCCCTGACTGCGGAGCGAGAAGCGGATTGGCTGCTGAGTGGGCTGTTTGGGTCGCAGGCATGTACAGCAGTACACGGCCACCAGAGAGCCTACAATTACAAATGCCACGAAGATGGATCCCACCATAAGAAAGGGCACGTAGATGGGCTCTGTTGAAGACAAAAGTTACATTAAGCAAAGGTAATTTAGTAATGCCTATCCTGAAAAGGAGCATTTAATATCATGCTATTTAAAATTAAAATATGTTGACAATAATAACTGTTATTTGCTTATTATGGTGGGGACAGTAATTACAGATCTTTTTCTGTTTAACTTCCTTTTTTACTGATAATATGTGAAATCATTAAAGCCACACATTATCAATAAAATGTGCATAGCATTAAATATTAAGTGCAAGGACTGTTATTTATCAGTAAATATTAATTCTAAACCAACAAGAACAGCAATATTTTTAGTAACCTTTACAAGTAACGTTTACAACATGTTATAAGTGAACGATCGCTTAATATTTATTATTTATAAATTGCAGTAGGCCTCCGTTGTTTAAAGATTTCCATATCTAAATGAGGAAAATATTATTTTTATATAATTAAAGCACATATTTCCTGTTAGAATTTAAAAGTTTAATTAGTCGCAATAATGTAGAATGTAGTTTGTATTTGTTAGGGCATGTGATCAGACTGCAAACGCATTATATAGCATTACATTACACAGTTTCCAAAACGAGGACCAAAAAGAGTTTGACTTGGAAGACACACTTCGAGCACACAGTAATAATCTGTATCAAACATACTTACAGTAAAGATATAAAGTAAAATGTTTTTTGTTGTTAGTTAACATGTGTTATTATAAAGAATTTAAACAGAGCATCATATTTCATTTTCCCTTAAGGAAATGTGTGTAACCTCAGGTGAGTGTGTCAGGCATTTAAACAGGTGCGACTGGAAAACACTTATAAGACCACAAATAATGCCTAAATGTAAAACACTAATCCTATTTCCTGTTGTGACATTCTGTGATCATTTAGTCAACAACAAATGTGCTATTATAAGTAATTCAATAAGCTGTCATTATGGCTTAATTTGATATCCGGTAAATGTTGCCTGTTCCAAACTACACAAGCCTGTTTACTCGCAAACACACATTACACGGTGCATTGTTTGATACAGGTGCTTTACATAAAACAACAACAGAAACAGTTTGAAAGTTTTATAAAAGAATAATACGTTTTAAAAACAATAATAGCTGTTACATTCCCTTTGACAAATTTTCATGAAGAAAATGCTTTATATTAAAACTTTCAGTTAATAAAACGGTAAGTAATTTATTAAGCAGTAAACAGGCTTATTGAAAAGAAAGATTCATGGCTTTCTACTGAAAGAATAAAAGGTGCTTCATTTTACAGCTTCATGATATGTTATGTATATATCATATATTTTTTAGCACTTTGTGCACATGAGTTAAATGTTGTGTCTTACGGGCAACGTATTGGGTGTTGTTTTCCACTTCTCTGTCATTCGTACAGGCTCCCTGATCTACACGAGCATCCACGGCGGCGCAGCAGTACCGCAGCGAGCAGCTCCCGCAGCACACAGTCGCGTCCATAGTATCAAAGTCCTCCGGGCACTGAAAGCCCTCGTGGTAATTCCCACTGGTGTCCAGCCAGCCGTGGCAGTACTCTGCCCGGGCATCAGATATCTGCAGATTCCACGTCAGGTACCCCAACAAGAGGCAGTTCAACAAGCGCACCATACCGGCAAGATGCAGATTTCTCGGCCAGTACTTTTTAAAACTGAGTGAGCCCACAAACTGCACGTTTTTGGGTATCCCGGTGGTATTAAAGAAGCTTTAAACAAAGTAGCAGTGAATTGGGAAAGTAATCCATCAACACATAACATTTAATTCGGTCATAATAAATTGTTGTCCAAATCCAATAAGGTTGAAGATCTCCAACAAATAGATGGAATCCAACTTAAGATGTCACCTCCTAAAACTCCAAGTTTTTATCCGCAGTTCATCCTCTGTCGTTGTTTACTGTCATTTTTGTCCCGTTACTTTTAAAATGTTAATTTAATGCTTTTGGTATCCATTAATTGTGTAAAATGATCAATCGTTATCTGCTATTAAAACATCCTTTCATCAGAGACAGGTAAAAACTCATGCAAATCCTCTCCAATAAGTTTCGTAGTTTGCAAATAATATGTTGACTAAACAGGGAGCTGTCTGCTGCTTTGAAGCGACTTTTCAAATGTGCTGAACTTGTGAATTTGTGTGTAGACGCTCACCCGCTTCTCCGTCTCTATGACGCGCACGCAGTTGTCTGACTGGACGTGCGCATGCACGTAGGTCGCGTCCTGTTGCTCGGAGAGCGCAAGATGGACTGCTGTATTTCATTTTGATATGAGTATATTTTCACTCTTCTAATTCAAAAAATAAAATCGTTTCTTATTCCTGAATTGACTTTTGTTTTCTGTGTTCTTAATGTTCTTTTTATTTATTTTAGCAGATTTATTGTAGGGTTATTTATATAATCCCTGTACGTGTATTTAAATTAGATGGTTGGAAAAAAGGTGGTATTCTCGTTTTATCGGAATTATTCTTTTTTTGTTTTTCAATCAACGGATTTCAGAACCAGTGATGAATGCTTTGTTAAATTCGTGTCATGTTGGCGACCTCTTCTGGCTGTTTTGGTTTATGTAACATTGGTAATGCCAGCGGGGTTACAGTTTGTTTTCTCCCTTTGTTAGGCTACACATTACATTTTAAAACCGTTTGAATTTTTCTAAAACAAACAAACAAACATGGGTTTGTCGGAATAAACAAAAATCTGTGGTTAATTGTATTACAGTAAATTACGCTCTATGGATCCAGACTGTCACTTTTATTTTTACTGTCAAGTTTGAGAGTCAGGTTTAAGACTTTCTCTAGGGAATTACTGTACTGTAATTCCCTTCGTTTTAGTACATTTTAATATATTTTATCTCTTTTCGTATTTTGTTTAATTCTGTGTTACACATTGTAAATATGTTGCTCTGACACTATTATTATAGCCTGTAATACATTAATACATTTATAATTGGTCTCAATTTCCATTTGGCTCTCTCGGGTCTTAAAGTTCTTTTGTTTTCAATGGTTCATCCTAAGAACTCTCCAAAAAATCATGGCTATGCGAGAGAAAAAAAACATGGAGGGATCACACACACATCTTTATATCGCCATGCACCTCTCTAATCTGACACTCCCACTAATGAGAGCAGAAGACACATTCACCGTACGGCTGACGCGCGTGAAGCCGCCGCCGGTATTCCCCTGTTGGTAGAATAAAGCCAGATCGTGTTGTTACCGCCAGGGGATTGGAGCAATGACTTGTCAGTGAAGTCACCCACCCTCTGAGTATCTGAGACTTGAGTTAGAAGTGTTTGAGACACAGAGCAAGGCGTCGAGACGCGGGGATAACCGATTTATCCAGACCGGGCAGAAAGACAACAACTCCTGGTGATCAGTTACACTAAACTCGTAGAGGATGGAAGAGGCGATGCAACCCGCAGACGAAGGTCTTTCTGCGCCCAAAATCTGCAGACAGCAACAGCATCGGAGCCCGTACACTTCTCTCAAGACCTTTCCGAGCAAGCGCACGGCGGGCAAAGCGAGATATGACAGACTGACAATGGTGGACATCCCGCAGCTAGGAGAGCATCCTCATCACCTCGGTCATCATCACCAGCAGTATTCACAGCGCATGCCGCTCAAACAAACCTCCCTGTCCATCAGCAGCAGTCAGCAGCACCGTTTCCCCAGCGAAATCAGACCCAGCAGCAGAGTCGCGACATCCACCGCAGCAGCATCAGCGGGGAGCGCCACGGCGGCAGCATCATTTGGCAGCCAGAGGAGGGTCGCCGGCCAGGAGTCCAGCAGATATCTACCGGGTCGCGCCGAGCTAAGCCACCAATCTCCAGACTGCAGCTATGGTATAAGCTCAGGTAACTATACAAGTTTGTCTCAGAAAGTTTATTCTATGAATACACCATAAAACTGAACGCAAACCGTCCTGTTTCAGCAACTGAGCAATCGTGTGGTAAGGTATTCGTGTATTTTCTGCATGCATTATTTTTTATTATTAGACGCAAATACGTGCATAATTTGGAGTCCCACGCCCAAAAATAGGCGACTTATTAAATCATTCAAGCAGATTGCTGTCGACATGTTTAACCTTATAACTGAGACAGCGACGGATAAACCCAACAGTAACCTAATAATTTCATAATTGACATGCATTATGAAATTAAATGTCCTATAGCCTGCTGCATCATTGAAGCAGTGAATGTCTTCCATATTTACATCGCAGAGGGAAAATAAACGGTGTCTACCATTAATCCGGATGAATTCCTAATATTCCTATTACTACAAAATCTGGATTATCGTTTCATTCGAAGAAAGTTTGAGTCTCCCATTTGGGAGAAGTTTCTTAAAAACGTCTTATTTATTATGTCTCATCACGTCCGTTTTTTATGAATGGTCACTTTTTACTTTGAAAGCATTTTATATCTTGGAGATTATATACCTTAAGGATTGGAGATGTTTACACAATGAACTCTGACTCAAAGTGTTAGCAAACATTTAGGGTCAATGAACTTTCCTACATTCACTTACACTATGTCTATGATTCATGCCTTTCATTAAAAGCTTAGTTATTTAAATCTAGCAGTAATTTTTTTGTCTTACAGTGTCACTAAGGAGGGTAAAATGTAAAATTTTATAAGGAAATCTTAAAACTGGCATTATAATCATAGAAAAGTCTTAAATTATGGATTTGTCCAGTTCTGTGCTTCAAATCTTTGTTCATGTTCTTTTGCATTTGTGTAAAATGTCTTTCTCACCAACAAAATTATTATACCAAACTTCATCTAATTCATTTAATTCATCAAGGCCTCGATATTCTCAGGTTAAGAAGCTGTGTTATTACCATACAACAGTGTCAACAAAAATACAGCTCTCACTGTTTGTTTATGTTGTCACTTACTACAAACCCACATTTTATTTTTTTTTCTTATGGCATGTGTGTAATGTAATGTTTAACATGTCAGTTTCTTATAAGTTTTGTTTTAACATTTATTTGACACCTGTACAGCCAATAAATCTTTGAGGCAAATAGGGTTTATGGTACATGTTTGTAAACAGTTCATTCCAGTTTCACACAGAGCTCTTTTGGTACATTGTTATGGAATATTCATTGGAAAAAGAATGCATGGGGGGTTTTAGGGGGAATCAGACAGTACTAATGGTGTCAGCTTTCCAGCCCTGAAAATCCCAAGGAAGCAGCACTGGGATCAGTGCAATAATCCAAATTGCATTTAAAATCTCCTCCGAAGGGATTGTGATTAAAACAAATGTGGCTCATAAATTTGGCTCTGCGGCACGTGTTGTGTTTAATGAAATTTCATGAGGTTCACCCTCCGTGGCATACGGAGAAAAAAGGGAGGGAGAGAAGAAGAGGGGGGTGGAGTGAAGGAAAAAGAAGAAATGAAAGCAACAAAGGAGGAGGGAAAGACAGATATCAGATAAATATCAAATCCATCTTGCTGGGGATAAACAGAGATGCTGCGCATGTTAATAAACGGCCACATCTGCTTAAGCCTGATAGACACATCTCGGCGACAGCAGATATTCACCCCCGCCAGTCACACGGGTGCCACAGCAACTGGCTGAGATGATAATTGTCTGCCCTGTGTCTTTGTGTGAGGGTGGCAAATTCATAATCATCCTCTGAGAGACGCATAAGATTGCGCATTTGGGCGTGGCCAGAGCGACGTGGTGAGGAGGAGTAATTATATGCCCTTGATTGGTTGGTCAGTCAACGTTTTTATTTTATTAATCACGTTGGTTCCTCTCTTTATGTTTTTGGAAGATATTAATAGTGTTTATTAGAGCAGTGACAGCACGTAAATGAGATATTGGTATGTATGTGTGTGCAGATCTCCTAGTTCTATCTCTTATCTGCCAAATCTTGTGGGAGCTAGATGCTGATTTTATGATAAAAATGATGGAAAAATGAGGCAGGGCAGAAGAAAGATGTAAGAAAAAGCAAAGACAGGTCTCATTTAAAGCCAAAGCAACTGTAGGTATTACAAACTGTATACATAGAATACAAGCCACTGTATTTATAATAGCATGAAATGTTTAGGTGGTTGAAAGGTGCTATTAGATTTTCACAATGAAATCATCAAGGTTCTGTTTTAGGTCCCTCTCTGCCTGTTCTCTTTTGAAATCTATATGAA
Source organism: Ambastaia sidthimunki (assembly GCA_036877625.1). NCBI lineage: Eukaryota > Metazoa > Chordata > Actinopteri > Cypriniformes > Botiidae > Ambastaia > Ambastaia sidthimunki. The sequence continues at coordinate 13,543 of JAZGTK010004362.1, read as the reverse complement.
TTTAATCTATATATGTGTTTTCTTCAGTGCTCCTCATGACCAGTCTATCCTTGATTATTAAATGTTGCTTAGTAAATTACTTTTTGTTGAAGCTGTTTATTGCTTTGTTTACCTGAAGATTTTCTACTGTGTTCTGTTGTGTAAAAACAAAGGACAACAGTAGAAAAGGCCAGAGGATATTATTATACTTGCCAGCAAGCTGTAAGCAATGTTAATGAAATTAAGAAAACTGATGCTCTCCAAAGACATCAGCATTGTTGAATTATGTGTCAATCTGGATTCCCCTCACAGAAAACCAGCTCATATTGGACGCTTTTGCTCAGCAGTGCAGTCGAGTTCTCAGTCTTCTCAACAGCAACGGACGTCTTCTAGATCCCCAGCCTGCCTTCATCCCTCCATCTTCTACCATCTCCACTCTCATCAAACAAGAGAATAACTGCCTGTCTTCAGGAGAGAGGCTCAGTGTTAAGCCCAGGTCAGAGGAGTCACCACTGGGAAACACCGGCGATGAGACGCCACGAGGGAACCATTGGAACCAACAGCAGACGTCAAATTTCTTGCGGATTTTCACAGAGTCGCTTCAGAACTACCTGCTGTCTGGACCACAGTCGTCAGATGGTGAGCAGAGTCGTCCGATAGATGCTGAACCAGCAGCATCAGGGTCCCCACGTCAGAATTTGGGTGGCTGGACGTCACCATCTCCATCTGAGTCGTATGGACACCCTTCATCTACGCTGCCTGAGGAAGATGAGGAGGAAGAGGGTTGTTGTCCACGCTGTATAGAGCTGGAACAGGAAGTTCTTAGTCTGCAGCAGGAGAATGAGGACCTCAGACACAAACTGGACAGCATGCCAGGTATTAAACTGATTAATACTTTGTTAAGATTCTTAATTTTTCTGTTACATTTAAATTATGACTTTAGATACAGAATCTACTGTGCGGGGTTTCAAATTTACATTGCATGCAAAAACGGGTATTGGAAAAAAATTTCACTGAATTATTAACATTCAAAGCTACTTTTTGAAGGCTCACTAAAGTAAGGAAAGTTTTTGTTTTGCTGTCTTTATACTGACATCAATGACTGAAGATGCACACATAGCATCCGAGTAAAACTTTGGTTACTGATGGCATTGTACAAATACTCTGTTTATTACCTATTATTAATTTATTAATTATTAACCTATTTTTAAATTTTTAATATATTCCAAAACTAAAAGTCTTAAATATTAGGGATACCAGGAGTGTGAAATCATGTGAACTCAACATGAGAGCTATTATAAGGGGAGAACCACTCTTTTGTACAATAAAATTGCTTTTTCTAGACAACTTATCTTTAAGTGTTTTAATTATGTAAACAGTAGAGAATTAAACGCTTAGCTTGTGTGAAATGTATTGGTTTAAATTACAATTTCTCCAACCATCAAGTGTTTGCCTCCTCTTGTAGTTCCTTGCCAGAATGTTCTGGACTTCTTCAAGACTGTCCTTCAGCATTACAACCAATTTGTGCAACCACAACCTGAAGAGCAACTTACAGAGGTGAGATAAAAGAGCCTAACAGAGAGTTTAAGTGCTGTTCATGTTGAAAACCACAAAGATGCTGGTTTATGCAACAAACTGCAACCAATGACATAAAGTGAAACTGTCATTCAAATTAAGCTCTAATCTGAGGATCTAAAAATATCACTTTGAAACACTGTTACATAAAACCTAACCAGCATAAACCTTTATTATTCTTTTATGGCTTCAAGTCTGTTATTTACTTTTTCATTTGAATGAATGTGCTTGTTTTTAGACACAATATTTAGTGTTGTATCTTTAAGAACAATGCTGCATTAAAAACCATTAAATATTAAATAGATCATTAAAAATACCTTTCTCCTCTATAATCTATGATCTTATTCTCCCTGTTTTGTGTAATAAGGGCGGTAAGCAGCTGCTGGGGAACTATCCTCTCTTTATCACAAATAAACAGTGGGACGAGGCCGTCAACTCCTCAAAGAAAGATGGCCGACGACTGCTGCGTTACCTGATCCGGTTTGTGTTCACCACAGATGAGCTGAAATACTCATGTGGTTTAGGGAAGAGAAAACGTTCAGTACACACTGGGGAAACAGGACCAGAGAGACGACCTCTGAACCCTGTCAAGGTCACCTGTCTTAGAGGTAGCAAAGTAAAACCATTCACAAATGACTGCAAATGATTATTTTTACTCCAGTGTTGCTCTATTAAAGATCAAGAGACTTAATGGAGATGTCTTGTTTAAAGAGTCTGCCTTGCAAAACATACACTCTGCCGATCTCTCTCCCTCATCCATGTCTCCCCTCTGCATTCCCATCTCTCAGAGTTTATCCGCATGCACTGTGCCTCTAATCCCGACTGGTGGATGCCGTCTGAGGAGCAGATAAATAAGGTCTTCAGTGATGCAGTGGGGCATGCGCGGCAGGGCCGGGCCGTTGGCACTTTCTTGGGCAACGTGGGCAGTGGGAGCAGCAGCAGTGGTAGTTTGTACATGGAAAGCTACGATGGGCAGCTCTCTCAAGATGAGCTTTATCTGAAGGGCTCTCAGAGTGGCCTGGGGGACTAAAGAAGCAGTAAATGTACAGCCTTCAATTCCTGGATCAAGATGGTGTGAATCCTACTGAAAATCTTGGGATTGGCTCTTAGAAGAACATTGCAGCACTTACATGATGATAAAGATCTTTCAAACTGAATACAATCTTAATTCCTTCCATATGCGGGTTCCTGATTTAATAGTAAACATTCCAGGGAGTTCACACCCACCCACTTATTTTGAATCATGCGTGGGGCTTCTCCATGCTGTATTGTTTGACTGTTTGTATATGGTTTGTGGTCACTGGTTGGCAGATTTTGTTGAATTCTGCAGGATCATTTAATGGTTACATAGATGATAATGGTGGTCGTAGTCTCATGGATCACATTACTGTGTTATAATTTTTCTACTCTTTATTTTTTTATCGGGTTATGAATTTTTGGCAGTGGACAATTGCTTTATTGTACAAAAAATCAGGTTTGTTATGTGTTTCAATTCACACGTGTCCCCTGATTTGTTTTATTGAGTGATTAAGAATGTGATCCATGATAGCAACATGAATGTATTTATAGTTATTTTACTTCATTGTATAAAAACAAGGAGAGCTTCCTTTAGATTCTATGTTCATACAGAAGGCCTTTAAATGAAGGTGCTATTGTAATGTTCATTTTAACCTTGTAATATAAGGTTAAATTTAAAGTGCCACCTACTATTTATTCATATGATGTTAAATAATCTGTGATGTTTATAAAAAAAACTGTGACATTGCAAAAATCATTTGGATTATCACCAAACCATGCTGCATTATCAGCTCTGCAATTTACAGATAACAGAGAACATAAGTATTGGGTGACTTCCTGATGTTTACTCTGAATATAGAGGTCCAGACAGGAGGCCATGTTGTTTGTAATCTGCGTTGCTTCCTCATTCGAGTTTGTCAAGAATTGCAGAATTAATCCTAAATGCTTTATTGTGCTATACTATAATGTTCTATGTGGTCGTGAGTTATGTCCATTTGGTTTAATTCTGTTTACTGCATAAAGACTACATGAAATGCCTTAAGAAGAGACACCACTACAAATTACAAATACTGCCAATACAGACTGTTGATAATCTCTTGGTTTTCCTCATGCTGTTTGTTGGTTTGAAAACTGACCATCTTTCTTAAATGCCTTAGACAAGTCAAGATATGCTACAGGAGAACGTCTCTAAATGTTCGTGCATTCAGGTCGTTGTAAAATGTCTGGTAGAATTCAGTAAAAGGCAAAAATATTTAGCCAGTATTTAAACCTGAGATCTTAAGACTCCTGATTATTGTGGGAGTTTCATATCTAAAGATCTGCAACACCATTAATTTGTAACTAATAACAATATCATCTTTATCCATCCCCCCCCACCCCACTGTTTCGTTGAGGTTCCCATCACCATGTTCCAGTTTAATTAACAGGGATTGCCTGTCATTCAACTTGCTGATAAAAAACATAAAATCTTCAACAATTTCTTCCCAAGTTGCAGTTGCCATTGGACTACCAGACATTCAAAAGCCTCTTTTGTAGTGATGTTATTTGTTGTGATTGTACAAATCCATAGTAATTAGAAATTTTAAGTCTTCTATTCAAAGAACATGTCAACACTGTGAATCCCACCAAAAGTGATAAGACTGTATTTTTCCCTTACTGTTAAATGTATTTTTTTTAAACAGAAGATGCATTTATGTAACGTGGATAAAAATGAGAAATAACAATGAAACAAAAAAGTGATCCAGACAACGTCATCTGTGTCATTACTTACTGGAATTGTTCATTAATTCCTGACGGTGAACAATAGATGGCACCAGACAACAATACAACCAATGTCTCTTTGTGAAACCTGTTCAAAGGCTCTCAAAATCACTGCGGTGTGATTAACTGAGTGTGCTGTATACATTATCAGACATGCAGAAGATCATAAATCATATTATTTATTATAAGTTTCAGTCATGTCTGCAAAAATTGCTATTTGTCAAAATTACAGACACGTTTTACAGATATGTTACAGATATTAAAGTTTTCATAACGTTGGCTAACGTTCTCTCAAAGTTATCAAAAGCGTTATCATATATATATATTAAAAATGTTGAATAACGTTTATACAACGTCTTAAAAACTTTTTGAAGACGTTTTAGTTACTTTATGGAAACGTTAGGGAAACGTTCTTACAACCCCCAATTGTTAGCTGGGTAATCACTATCTGGTCCATTTTTATGCTTACTTCAGTGTTATATAATGCAGGTATCCGGCATTGCGTAATGTTACTGGTTTAATTTAGCCAGAAAAAAATATTTCATCATGAGAAAGACATTATGGAGTGTGTACTGTGACCCCACCCCTGCACTCCATGTACAAACACACACCCCGACCCATGACCATCATCACGGCACCGCGGACGCGTCCGGCACGGAGAACTTTATTTATCACACTTATTTCTCTCCTCTCGCAATTCCGAGCCTTAAATTGGTTCTGTCCTCTAGATAATATCAAGTTGCATGTACAATGTGTGCTAATATGTACGCAGCATAATTTCGGGCTGCCTTTCTCTTTAATTCTGCTGGTTACTTTGTTGCGGATCCCCCACAAAATGTTGGAGGGCGGGCCGCGCAGCGCAGCAGTAGCGCAGTGAGTTGTCAAAAATCCGCTGTGGTCACGCCGTGTCCACAACGTTTACTGTAGTAAACTGATGTGAAGTCTGACTTAGGAAATGATTATATCAGACCTACGATTGTGATTTATCTTTTTGCTCCGGACGTTTTGAACGATCTAGTCGATAATGCAGAGATTTGGTGCTTGCTTAAGCGAGCACTCCATGCAACTTTACGCGGCTTGTAGGGGCGCGGGCGGCGCATAGCGATCCAGTGCGCAAGTGTCATTATAATCCGAAACAACTGCGTCTGCAACTGAACCGTGCTAGGAGGGATGCCTCTGATCAGCCTGGACGACGATGATCAGAGATGGGTCCCGACGCATGTCAACGTGACCGTCCTTCGTGCTAGGGGTCTGCGGACGAAGGGCAAGCAAGGCAGTCGCTATGTTTACACTATCATCCAGGTGGGCAAGGAGAAGTACACCACCGGCCTGGTGGAGAAGGCAGAGGAACCGCAGTGGAATGAGGAGTGCTCGTTCGAATTGCTGCCCGGTTTGCTGGAGGCAGGGGGGACGGGCGCTTATCCGCCCGGGAGCAGCAACTTGGTGCTTACCGTGATGCATCGTGTGCTCATAGGTCTGGATGTGTTTCTCGGTCAAACTATTGTACCATTGGACAAAGTTTTCCAGGAAGGAATGTGTCCCAGAAACGAGTGAGTATTAGAGCTAATAATAGAATCAATTAATAGGCCTCTTGGTCGAGGCCCTTTTTCTCACAAAAAAACCCCATGTGACAGTACCAGTGATGACATTATGTGTTAATATCATAGTACTTGAATAAATGCCATGGTACTGAATGATTGTGTTTGCATTGCCCTTCAGATACATGGCCAAAATTTTTTTTTGTTGTTTTGCCAATTTTTAACATTTCCCCATGACAACGTGAGAGAATCATTTTAAACAGTAAGATCTTACAATAACCATTATAATAGCCTTACAAATTAAAGTAGTTGACTATACTTAAGGACTAAAGGAAAAGTCATATAAGCCTTTCTTGTTTTTTAGTTCATATGGTGATGAGATATTTGACACAACATGCCAAAACTATGAGCCCTTGATTTTGAGTGAAAGATTTTTAAGCACCCATTTCGCAGCTGAACAGTCATTAACAATCTGACAGAATTTATGAGAGATTCTTTGGCCGACCCTCAAAACGTAATAGCCTGAATTACTTGTATATATATTGATGTCAAATGTGCTTATTAAGAAAATTCATGGTGTCTGCAGCCACACAAGCAGTTTGTAGAAAGTGTAGAACTAAGAATTCTACAGTAATGTGATATGTTTATTTCTATAGACACAACAGCAGCATTCTTTGAAAGGCATGCTGTGTCTAGTTCTCATCTGTCTGATTGCATAGTGCTGGCACAGAATCATGCCTTTGTGTGTCACAGAGTCTACATTGAAGCACAAGGATGTAACCTTGTGCACCTTGCATTTTTTTAAGTTGGTGTAGCTGTCTCTTGGCTTGAGACTGACACTGCTAAAGTAGTTGAAATTCAGTGACATCCGGCAGAAGGGTCATTTGGAGTAGTGATGCATTTCATTGGAGTGGAGGACAGAGATGAAGGTGGTGGAGGCCTTTTGGCTGAAGCCTCTATAAACAAGTGAGGGAGGAAGTCAGTGAGCCATGCTGAGCAACAATAACATTGTTATTGTCATATTTAATACGCCTTTCCTTATTCCCACGTCCACATTCAACTCTGAAATGCATTATACAAATAAAACATTTAAATTAAGAAGACAAAGCTTATGATTATACATTTTTAATGATAAAAATTAAAGCTGTCTTTATAATGTATAATTATAAAGCTAACTGCTTAAAACTGCTTAGAATTGTTCTAGCAGCCACCTAGCAACATCCTGGCAACCATCCAAAACACCTTAGCAGCCACCCAGCAACCACTTAGAACATCTTAGGTACCACTTGGCAATGCCGTAGCAACCAATCAGAACACCTTAGCAACTGCTTAGCAACCACCCAAATGAAATGTTGTAAAGCCAATATTTGTTGGCATTGGAAATTGTTATTGGCCATCTAAGTCTCTCAGTTCTTTAAATCACATGGAGAGATGGATGAAGTAAAATCCAGTTGTGCACACAATATACTGAATCATTAAATATCAATGTAGGCTTGAGGTTCCTCACATCTGGCTTTAATGGAACTCAAAACTCAAAGAGTTGCGCTTCTTTCTCTTGTTTGTTCTCTGTCTTCTACACTATTAGTTTAAGACATTTGTCTTGGCTCTCTGCACGTGTGCACACATGACGTGCTCCGTGTTGTACCGGAAACAGAGGAAATAGTTTCACTGCCGGTTTTCTCTGAGACAAAGGGGCGGTACCATTGAAAGGGAATAACATTTGTTCAGGAGGCCCCCGCTTGTGTTTGCACTCTAGTGTGGGTCATTTTTAGCCTTCAAGATATTGGGTTCAGTGTTGTGCAGGAAATTGTAAGCCAATGTTATAAAAGATAAGAAGTATAGTGTGAACATCAATTTAGGAGTGAATGTCACAAAAACATGTCTGGGTTATATATCACTCCAACATAAAGAGAAATATACTTATATTAATCATATATTTAAAATTATAAGTAGCATAAAAAAAGGATGCAAGGATGCAAAAAATGTGAATGGTTTTATTTACTTACACTGTGTTCTTCTTCAGATTCTTCTTCAGATTCTTCTTCAGAATCTGTGATTCTGAAGACACCATTATGTTCATGATGTTTCATTATGATACACTTTAACAAGCGTTTATCTTATATTTTCTGTCTGTATTTCAGGTGGCTGAAGTTGCACTCCAAGCCTGGCCGAAAGGAGAAAGAGCGCGGAGAGCTGCAGGTGACCGTCCAGTTCACGCGCAACAACATGACCGCCAGCATGTACGATCTAACCGTCAAAGACAAGCCTCGTTCTGCATTTGGGAAGCTGAAGGACCGTGTCACGGGGAGAAAGAGAGGCGACGTGGAATCTTCCTCTGCCATTTTACCCGGCCGTTACGCCGCCCTGTCCGGGTCCGTGGGTCCACCCTTTGCGGGGGATGGTGGATCAGAGGAACCAGGCGAAGAAGAGGGATTTGATGAACACAGGAGCAAAGTGAAAGATTTCTTAAAAGGGAAACTGCGTAAGAATTCAGACACGCGGTCCTGTTCGTCACTGGCATCGGACAGCAGCATGGCATCATCTGGAGAGCCGTTCGTTCCTGTAGAGCTGTCCAGAACTCCCGTCTACAGCAGCAGAGTGATGGAGCCATTCCGCTTTGACACTGAAAGAGGAATAAAAGGTCAGGAATCTGTGGGAAGATATTGAGAATTCATTACAATATGTTAATAGTTATTCAGAATTTAAAGCTACATTCTGTAACGTTTGCCTCTCTACTGCCATCTCTGCTTGAAACATAAAATTGCAGTTTTCTGAACTTGGATAATAAGTTCAAATTCTAAATAACTGTTAGAAGAACAAGTTACAACACTGCATTTACAGATTTACAGATTTTTTTTTTGTTCATTTTATAAAAAAAGTGTTACAGATTGCAACTTTAAAAATTACAATATCAGTTAATCTGTGAGTTTGTATCAGCATGTATTTATTAGATATGTAGAAGATATTCTAAAACAATGAACATATTTATTTTTCTATTTAACATATTTAATAAAATATAAAGTATTTTAAAATCATAGGCCTGACAGTATTAAGTGTTATATTTTGAATGATTTCTTATTATTTCTCAAACGGATCATGGCTTTACACTTTCTGTCTCTTATGTCCCCTTTCTTCATTCTCTCCCACAGTGATGACCCACAAACGTGCACACAGCGATGAAGCCAGTAAGATCACAGGCATTCCTCGGCCCAGCCCTGCTGTGGAAAGCCTTAAAGGTCAAAGCACGGCGCTCTCCCAATCCACCATCTGCATCAACGGGAGCCATATCTACTCATCCGAGCCTGTCAGCCCCAAAAGTCCAGGCACCATTCCAGCCAAGCGTTCCCTGCTGGAGAAATGTGCACCCCTTTCTCGTTCTCTTCAGAATCTCACTCGACGCGGTGAAGACTCGAAGAGCGATGAAAGGCGCGGGTCAATTGAAAAAAGCAAGAAGGAAGACAGTGAGGCAGATGGATCTTTAAGCCAGGGGTCTACCACCTCAGAGGGAAAGCCAGTGCAGGCCACTGGACCTCAGACGACATCTTCTGGGGTCATGGAAGTGGTGGATAAAGGAAAAAAACTGAGGAAGACTTTATTTTCTAGTGGGAGGAGTGACTCTCTCCCAGCCAAGCCAGAGCAGAGCCAGGTTTCTGCTCCTCTTGAAGGCAGACGCAGAGGATGGTTTGGCTCTGGTGACTCCTGCAACAAGCCAAGGTGAGTAAAGGCCACTTGGTTTTAAGTTACAGTACAGAAGAGAAAATAAAGCCTGTTTGCTATTGCTAGCATCTCACAAATAGCTGTTCCCTGTGACCTCTTTGACCTACAGGCATTCTTTTAGAGGAATACATTGTTTAGGAAGTGGTTATATGCTAGCCTGCATTTTGATCCCCAGAGAACATTCATAGAAAAGGAAGCTATTTACTTTTGCTGACACAACAATTAGGTTTATTGCAGTAGCGTTTTTCATCTCATTACTTTGTATTGCTCTTGGTCTACAGGACAGAGGTGACATTTTTTCAAAGAACTTGTTCACGTGTGCATTTTCATCTGAAAATTGTTTGTCAGGTTCCATGATATTTGTTGAAGCATCCAAAAACATCAGCTATTTTTATTATAAAAATAGCTGTATTTTCCTTTATATTAAATTGATTTATTTTACTTACTCCACTTTTCAGTCATTTAAATTTTTGTTTTCAGCATTTTTGTTTAACACATCCAGCCATTTTCTTATAGTTTGCACCTGGTTGATTTTGATTAGTCTGAGTTTTTAGGGTGCAAGCGTTGATCAAATCATGCAAATCAAATTTGAATCCAGAGACTGTTCTTCATCTATAGAAGAGGCTTCTCTGTAATAGAGAAGAACTGTCTCGTTCCCCCATCTGTAGCTAGATTTTATGGCCCATAACACACAGTGACTAAGAGGACTTCTTGTGCCTTCCCTCCACAGGCTGGAAGTCTCTCCTAAGGTAGAGAGCAGCTCAGACACAAACCCATCTCCCTCCCTCTCTTGTCCCCCCAATCAGCCCCCGTGCACACTCCCCATTGGTTCCACTACTGGCTCAGTGTCTCCCCCAAATGGCGATCACTCCAACCCATTTACCTGTTCCTCCCCAACACCGTCTTCCATCTCTCCCTCCAACCCGTTCCTCACCCGACTACAGCAAAACCCATTTTTTGAGGATCTTATAGCTGAAGAAGCACTGAGGTCCCCTACTGCTGTTTACTGTTTTCCAAATTCCCACTTTTACCATCCAGCATTTCCAAGCCCTCTTCGTAATGGAGCGCAGAACAAAATGTCTGCAATAAAGCGAGACAGACCCAAGAGTATGGCTAGGCAGAGGTCTTTGCCAACCATTATGTCTGAGACACCAGGCACATACAGTAACTCAAACGCTAATCTGAACTGTTCGCTGTCTGAGAGGGCTGGGGAAAGGGATGATTTTGAAGAGTTTGCCTCCAACCGGCTGAAATCACCAGTGGGAACTCCAGCTAGACCTCCATCAGCACCGTTTCTCTCACAGGAACTGAACGCAAACCAGATGATGTCTGTAACTAATAAACCATACAATAGTTTAAGAGTTGATGAAGTTGATATGGATATTCCGAAGCCTTGGGATCTCCCCCCTTTACCACCACGTAGACCCGTACGAAGCCAAGTCCCAGGCAGAGAGAGGTTCTCTGACAGCTGGTTAGATAGAGCACAAGAGTTAGCAGTGCAGAAAGAAGCCTGCTTCCTCTCGCAAACTGACTTTGCATCCCTGCAGCATGTGAAAGAGGGAGATACGAAGAGAAACTCTCAAATTTTCAGTTCAAATAAAGAGCCTTTTACAGAATTGCACCACATTTCTTCAACTAAGAATAAAAAGATGTGTACTTCATTGGAAACAGAGTTGCACAGCGGTCTGGGTGAATTCAAGGTTGCAGAAGAAAAAAATGTGCTAGAAAGAGGCCACCCTCCTAATCAAACAGGCCCCACGTTTGATTTCACTACAAACAACATTCCGCACAGTTCTCCGAATGGTTTCTGTGAAGATGCACTTGGAAGTTCTGTCCATTCTGAACCAGAAACACTGTGTTTCCCATCTGACTTTGACACCACAGTAACCGAATCACTTTGCAGTTCTCCTCAGACCCAACCAAAACATGATTCAGAATCTTCCTATGAAAACAATCCAAAGCAAAAGGCCTCCACTGAGCAAAAACAAACTACTACAACTACCAATGACATTGGTTTGTTTACACTCCCCCCTAGAGATTCAAACAACAACACAGATAGTACTTCAGAATTTGCTTTTATTGATTCAGAGAGTTCAGCGTCTGATGTTCAACCAAATTTTGAAATAAATAAAGACAGTATTAATCCATCAAAACAGTTTAACTCAACTGGGAACAGAATGTCACCATCTAGATATTCACCAGGGTTACCTGAGGATTTATTGGGCAGAATGGCATCAGAATTAGAGATGTTTTTACCAAAGAAGACAGTCATTGATAACCATAAAGATGCCACATCACATGTTTCTGACTCACCAAATCATGACCATTTGGATCACTCATCACCTTTTGAGAGATCATGTGAGGGGCTAGGGCAGGAAGTCACTCCACGTGAAGACTCAAAGCACTGCAACACAACTTTACATCTGAATTGTGAGTCTCACTGTGAGGTTGACGTTCTCCATAACAAGGAGGTCTCTGTGAACACACAAACATGCTCTGCACTCTGCAATGACAACATTGTGACAGCTCAGATCCAAACTGAGACAGCAGAGAACAATGATGTCATACACTCTCCACATGATGGTGAAGACATGCTAGAACAGACTTTTCAGGGGCGTGATTGTCCTTCAGCAGAATCTGAAAGGGTTAACCAGACCAGTGAGATGGAGGAATTCAGTTTGACTCAGGATGAACGAATCAGCTTTGAGGACTTGCATGCAAAAGTTGCTCCAAAAAGCTACAGAAGTCCCTATAAAACTGATGTGAGATCAGTCCGCATCAGACCACGCTCAACCACAAACTCACCCAAAACTGTCTTGGAGGATGACTCTCCTAATCCTGCATCAGACCATAGTTTGCATGATCTCTCTCCTTCGTCCCTCACGATAGCTGGTTCTAATGCTTGTCTCCATCCTGACCTTCCCCTTCCTGTGAATCCCCCCAATGAGATGCCCAGCATGAGTTCCACTTCCTCCACCAAAGTCCAGCCCCAGGTTGATGCACCGCACCCCCTCTCACCCGAGGAGACACAGCCAGCTAACGTCCTCCTGCCCCTTGAGGAGAGCAGGTGAGACCTCACTGCCTGTAAAAGCATATTTACTCCCTGTTCTCCACTCACCTGAGGAAATGACCTCATTCTCTCTCACAAATGCACTAGCATAGACTCATATATGCTCTCTCAACCATGTTGGCCTTAAACTTTGTTTTTGTGCATGGCTTGCTATAATTTGGCAATTTTTAAGCACCATTTGTCATTACACTTTAATGTTCTGGTCTGCTTTTGCTGTGTTTCCTTCAGTTCATTTGAATATCATCCTTTCTGTTGCTTTTTCAGCGTTTTATGCATCTGTTTTGGACATTCCACAATGCATCTTTCCTTGTAGAGGTAACAAAACAAAGAAGCCTAGAGTTAGATAGACTCTGTTATATTGAAACAACCTAGCAATAAAACCTCAGGCTATTTTTCTCTTACATTGCAAACATGTTTTTTTCACAATCAGTTCCTGTAATTGAATCAGACAGCAACATAGTGGATATACAACAAGTAATAGACTAATTGCATGTTTCTCTAAGACAAATGTCATTGGACAGTATTTTGGACAGTATATTGGACTTTTTGTTGTGTTTATTGCTTTTAATCATGGCTTCTTCAACAATTTACTGTTGCTTGTGCTTTACTAACTCATCAGGAAGATAATTCTTCTACAACAACTGTAATGATAAATACATATTTAAAACATAGTTAAGTCCTTACACAGTATTATCTGACCATACTTTAACCATACTATCTGTTTTTCTTACTGTACAGCCCTCACCCAGTGAAGCCCTTAACCAACACGACTGTGCAAGGAGAGAAGAAAGCAGAAAGTCGCTCGGTGCTGGAGAAACTCAAATCCACGATCAACCCAGGGCGATCTGTTCCACCCACGACTGCTGAGGATGAGAAAAATCAGGTA